>RJWT010050723.1:0-10792 GCA_004365215.1 Cuniculus paca
TTCCATGCCTGGGGGCATCTCCCACTTGAGGTGATCCGCATTCATCAGGACCCAAAAACTCAGTGCTGACTTAGGATATCAATGCCATTGCATTACAAAGACTCCTCAATAAAAACGACTCACATAGACTAGTATTTATTTCTTCTTCATGTGAAAAACTAGGTTGGCCTCCTGGACAGATAGGGTGCCTCCACAACTATGAGGATGCCAGACTGTCTCTATCATGTCTCTGCCATCCTCCACTTCAGACTTTCATCTCTTATCCCAATATAGCTGCTTTGACTCCCACCATCACAACTGCCTTCCAATCAACAGAAACAGAAGAAGTTAAAATATGCCCCTTTCTTCGAAGGCACAATAGAGAGACTTCTCACCTAAGTTACTTCAGAATGCAATCAGTGTTTTCATCTGGTACAAACAAGGCTTTAAAGCAGACCGTTCTGGGCAGCTTTGCGCACAGTTGAAATTCAGGTGGTCTGTTAGGAGATTGAGGATGGACGCTAGGAAACAGTCAGTAGTCTCTGCCACACTATGTCTATCATTCAGTTACCTCCTAGCTTTTCTCAGGTTTTCTCCTTAACCTCGTTTAGGAAACAAAGCACCTAGAACTTTCAGCTCAAATATGAGCAAGAGCTGCCCAACACTGATGTATCAAAAAATATCTTCATGGAGCATTAGCACCACAAAATAGATTGGAAAAAGTATAGTATTGGGGTCAAATAAGTTTGGGAGCTATAATGCCATTCCTTACTGGGATGTGCAAGTACAGTCTCACTGCATAGGCTATGAGAAAACAACTTAACCCTGTTTAATCCAGTTCCCAAATCTCATTTGACTGAAGACTTTTGTTTAAGTCAACAACCCCACAGACTCAGTGTGCTACAAAATGCTCATTGGAAAACAGATTTAATCCCACCCCTACACTGGCAATAACTTTAGTAGCAGGGTATGTGACTGTATAATAAGATCACTGCTTGAAGCTCCAAAATAAAACCCTCAAACTAAAAATAAGATGACGACAATGCTGATGCCAATGACAATGATGATGACGACGAAGTAAACTGAAAGGGTCTTGTGGACCACTGAACAAGAGACTCAGCTTCTGCCACTCCTTCCTGAGATACGGGACTGGACAGTGTAGACGCCGGGGAAGATCACCTGCCTGACTCCACAAGAGTCCCAAATCTCACCTTACTGGCTGTGGCCCTGGGACTTGCCGTAGTCTTTGCTCCTTCATCCTCATCTGAAAAGCAGATTTATTCATTCCTGCCTCTCTGGAGGTTGCTAATATGAAGTTTTTGGCAGATATTCAATAAATGCTCATTATCGTTTGTACCCAAAGTATGGTTTGCTCACTAAGGTTTACCAAAGAAGATTGGAACTTGATAGGTCTTTTAGAGTTTATGTCAGGTAAATCTATTTGCAAATAATACTATTCTCATTACGGAGTGGGGGCTCAGTATTTACAAACGCCGGTTTGGGCAGTGGACTGGGAAATAATCATGTTGCAAAGCAGATTTGCAATACGACCCAGGATTTCCAGCTTCAGATGCACATTTTGTAGGACTTCTCCAGGGAACAGGGAGCCTTGTGAGGACCCTGCCTGTAGCAGCTTCAGATAGAAATCCAAACAAACCTCTGACCTCCCCACATGTCCACTAAACGAATAAACACACTCAGTTGCAGACAAACAGCAAAACACTGTTTAGAGGCTAAAATGAATAGATTACCCAAAAAAGCAAGCATGTAAATGTGCAGAGTAAAACACTACTTGCAGGAAAGTTTATACACATTCAAGGCCATAATGCATTGTTGATACAAATGAAATATTTAGTTAAAGTAGGAAAGTGTATGCAATCATTGCCAGTACTGAGGTCAGGCTGCTTGCTACTGCTGGAGAGGAAGGGGAATGTGGTTGGTGAGGGAGACTCAGGCATCTCTATAATGCCTTCCTTCCAGCAAAAGAAAAGTAGTCTGAGGCAAATAGAGCAAAAATTAAACTGAGTAAAAACAAATGACAAAGTTCGATATTGGGTATGTTGTTGTTTATTATATCAGTCTCTACTTTTCTAAACATTAGAAAGAGTTCACACTACACCAAATTAGGGCTTTACCTTTTCTATAGGAAAGTGGAAACCACCTGAATCTAAGTCTCTCCACAAACTTTCCAAAAGCAATGCAGCTGGACTAGCAAGGAGATAAAAGACCAATGATAATCAACCCCTTTTCCAAAGCTGGGAGATGGAAAATATTATGAGCCTCATGTATGTGGGGAAATAAATATCCAGAGCTATCAGGACAGCTGCTGAACGCATGGCCAAATGAAGAGTCTGGCTAGGGATGCATGGAAAATGATAAAGGGTGCATCTGGGAGAGCTAAGATCGATGACAAAGCTAGGGCAAACTATAATAGAATTCAATAAGGTTGTGGGATACAAAATAAACATTGAAAGATCAATACCTTTCACATATGCAATCAATAGCTAATTAGAAGATGTGATAAAAACCAAACATTTTTATTAGCAATAAAACAAAAATAAAATTCTTAGGAATAAACTGAACAACAAAGATTTGCAATGGCGATATACGGAAGTTTCAAGGCATGCTTAGAAAACAATAAAGGCAGATTTGAACAAAGAAGAAGACATTTCTTGCTGTCTGGAAGGACAGTAATTTGTCGAGTTTTACCAGTTAATATAAAATTTATTGCAACCCCAATAAAAGTAACAGCTTTCTTTAGACAAGTTCATTGGAAAGCACACATGCAAAGATAAATAGCCAAGAAAGTCAGAAGCTAATTGAAGAAAAGGAGAAGTGAGGGACCTCACTTTACAAGAAGTAAAACACAGTATTAGGCCTCTATAATTAAAATCGTGCCACTAGCACAAAAATAGACGATCCAAAGAAACAGAATAGAGAATCTAGAAATAGTCCCTAGTACATGTGAAAACTAAGTATTTGATAATGATGGCATCTTAAATCACTGAAGAGATAACCAACGTTGTACTACATGATGTTAAAACAACAGGGTAGCTATCTGAAAAAGATAAAATTGGGTTATTTCGTGCCATGGACAAGAATAAACCCTGCATGCATGAGAGATACAAATGTTAAAGAAAAATGCAAGAACTATGAGAAATATGAGTGACTTACTGAGCAGAGAGTGTAGGGAAAGATTATTTTACGTGGGATCTAAACAAAGGCTTTTCTTTTACATCCTTTAGTTAGGATTTAAGTCATTTCCTCAATGAGATGTCAATGGCTCTTCTATCTATAGTCACAACTTCTCTGACACTCCCGGCTTTCTCACATGTAGATTATTTTCCTTAGCATTTACCACTATTTTACTCCCTATTTAACCTATGTGGGAAACATTAGCATGGCCTTTGCCAGTTGAATTGAAATCTTCTTTCCTAGGAGATGCGGAAGAAATTGGCGTGACTTAATCACCCATTCCACAGTTCTCCTAATGCATAAAAGTAGAGAAAGTAAAACAAATCCAAGCATTTGGGGCCAAGAGTGAGGGCAAGGGCGCCTCCAGGGAGTCAGAGGGAGGCAGAGTGACAAAGAGTAGAAACAGCGGCAGGCACTGGGAAGTCTAGCACACGGCTTGCTTTTTCTAATCCTCTAGAATGCAATCCAGGGGCCTTAATCAAATGGTTAGGATACAATAGGCTAGTGAAAAGAAAAATGTTGAACAGTCGATTTCAGATTCACTCACTGCTTAGTTCTTCTTCTCAATCCTAAAACCATAACCAGTCTCTACAAGAATCAGAATTCACCCAATCACGGCGAGTCCCCACAGTCAGAGAGCTCTAGTGAGGAGGCCAGGGGCTCTAGGCCTAGTGAATGAGCTCCTGGACTTGCTTTGCAGAAGACGGAGATTGCTCAGGGTGGACAAATCAGGGCCTCCCTGCAAGATTGCTGTCATCGTGCAGGGCACAGCAGGCATTCATCATGAAGCTAGAAGAACAGCATTCCTTGGAATTGTGCAATGTGCAGTCTGATGGGGAGCTGTCAAAAACTCAGCCCAACTATTTGGGGGAAATGGAAATAGCATTTTCTTTACTGTAGGGCCATCTTTGTGCAGGATGGACACCACTCTGACCTCTGTCCATCTTGCTCAATCCTGAAAATCATCCCCCAAACTTGGGCCTACTTAAGTAAATTTTTGCACTTTTGAAATGAATTGCTTACAAGCAATTGTTAAATGTCAGAGAGAAGGTCACAATTTCCCCAATTTACCCATTCTGTCTCAGGACTTAGAAAGATGTTTTGTTTTGGGTTTTTTACATTTACTAAAGTGACATTTAATGAGACAGGCAAGATGGTCTTTAGAAAATAAGTTACTAATGAGAACTTTTTCTTCTAGAAGGAAATTAAATGAATAGCAAATAGTTCTGATGTGAAGATTTAAGTGATTTGGGCTTATTAACAAGAGGAAGGAAAATAACCAGTGTTAATATAACATGTAATTTCTGATAATAGTAACAATAAAGATTTTATTTGCAATCTTTTATTGTTAAATAAGGTTAGCAAGCAGTTTCCCAGAGTGTGGGCTGAGGGTTGGGAAATTCCTTTTATATACAAATAATAAACTGTGTTGCCATGGAGAAGGCTGCTCGCAACAGGATACTGCTCTAGCTCATTTGAAATGAATCAAAGCCATGATTCTCTGACATAAAGGAAACAACTTCTCATCATCCATTAATATTCTGGGAAAAATGCAAAAATAGCTAAAAACCAAAAGCTTAAAACCACTCCTTCTCGAACTTGCATTGGAAAATTTTAAACATACTGAAGCTTGATTCCCATCTCCAGAGATGCTAACTGGGATTCCTAAAGCTCCCCAAGGTGACCCTAACGAGCAGCAAGCTGAAGAGACTTGTTCTACACAGTGACACACCTTCTGTCCAAGATGACAGCATGTGAAAAGCTTTTTATCACAGATTTGTGGCTCACCATTAATGGAGACTATTTTAGAGGTAATTGTACCGGTGCATCTAAAGACTAGTAAAGAAATAGAAATATAGAAAAAAATATAGACAGAAACTAGAAATAGAACTTTACTGGAGTATCAAGCAACAAAATATATTATCTGTTAATATAGTAGTATCATATTTTATATAATACCTTAGTATAGTACATTAAATTAATAGAAATGTAAAACAAAAATAACTCACTGTTTATAAAATTTTACATTAAAATAAAGTTAATCAGAATGATATTCATACTCTATGAAAAATAATTTTTTTATTTTAAAGAGAATAAAGCCAAGCAAAACAAACCAATATAAGTGACACAGGACTTCAGGACAATAGGAAATCAACAATATTTACCATAACGCCTCTTGTTGTCTTCAAAATAGCTGCCGGTACCTTCAGACGTAGTGAAAATCAAGCAAAACAGAACAGAATAGAACCAAAAATAAAACAAATGAATGAATGCAATAAAGGACTTCAAAACAACATAATAGTAAATCCAAAGTGGTTGCCATGATATATCTTGTTATATCTGAAATAGCTGCCCATGCCATCGGATATAATAAAATCAAACAAAACAAAACAGAATAAAACCCAACCCAACAAAACAATGAAAATGATACAGGACTTCAAAACAAGATAATAAGGAATTAACAATGGCTCCCCCTTCAGAAGGAGATCCCCCATCAGTGCTACATTGTGTAGTGTTATCTTCAATAGGTGATCAGACCACTGGGTTTAGACCTGCAAAATCAGTGAAACACTGAACACTACAAGTATTAAATTGTATTTTACCTCAATAGCTATCATCATAGTCTGTGTTTCTCCAGATCAGCCAGCCACTTAGGGCAGGTGGGGGTAGGGAGGGCTCTTCTTGTTTCCCTACCCTCATGCCGGAAGGGGCTGGCATCTGGCTCTCCCTGCAGCAGCCCACATATGATGCCAATTTGCAGAGAGGGGTTGCTTCTTGTTGACTTCTTGTTCTCTTCCCCCACAGTGGGTGAATGGCACTGACTCACAGGAAAAGGCTGGTATCTGGCTCTCCCCACAGTGGCCCACACATGGCGCTGATCAAAAAATAAATTTTGTTTCCAGAAAACATCTGGAACTTACACATTTTGAAGAAAATCAATTTCCCTCCCCCACAAAGTCAGATCATAGTCAGATATCAGAGGCAATCTGAATATCAATGGAAGCAACAGATCTGGTTTTCATTCAACTCTGATTATTTAGCTTCATTGAATTTCATGGTATCAAACTATTGCATAGATATCAGCAAATAACTCCAGAAATGCATAAGTTTGATAACAAAGATCATAACATTTAAAACTAGTATCCATGGTAAGAGGCAGTTATCATATTGGACTTCGCGAAATATTTCTTGAACACTTACTATTTGCAAAGCAGTGAGGTTTGCAAAAATGGGAAAATAAATAAAGATTCCAACTCTTTGTATAAAGTTGATTACTTTTTTTTTGCAGCACCAGGGATTGAACTCACAACCTTGCACTTGCCAGGCAGGTGCTTAGGCCACTGAGCTAAATCCCCAGCAAAAGTTGATTACTTTTAAAAGCTTTGCAACAAACATCAGTCAATAGTAATATTTGTTCTGGATGACTGAGAGGTACATTATATTTGCTATATTATTCATTATGCTTTCCATGTACGTTTGAATTATTTAAGAAAAGCTGAATTTCAATATGGACTCCAATGTGAAATTTACAAGCAAGAAAATGAAATAAAAGAGCTACATGAATTAGCACTTAGAGATCTGCAGCCTTTGGAACTGCAAAGGTAAGTTTTAACTGAGGTATATAGGTAAGAACTATGTAGAAACACGAGAAGGTAGAAAATATAGTGCTGATTCAAGGAAGAAAGCTCAGATGGGGGAAGCCAGCTGGGCTACTATTCAATGTACATGAAAGAAGGTTATGCAAGGTGATCAAGGACTGGAATATTCTGGTCTACACCCGCAAGTGTCCACATCACCATCCCAGCTGTCCCTTGAACTCCCTGAGCCTCCCTACTGTCCAGTAGCCAGGAACATGGCAGCCACCTGCAGGATCATGTTCCACTGGCTTTGACTGAGTGGTAGCCAAGTCTAACTGACTGTTAAATATTTTGAACACCACCTCTGAACACAGGATAATTAAAAGAACTTGCAGCAGGATTTGAGAGGTGCTCTGGAGTTGGCTCATGGGTGTCCTCAAATGCCACTCCATGAAGTTTGAGTTTTATTCATTAAGAGGTAGGAGAGCATTCATCATGAGATTTTTTTGAGTAGGCAAGTAATATGATCAGAGCTCTGTTTAGAAAGATGATTCTGACAGCAGCTAATTTAGGATGATATGAAGATAAAGTACAGAAGCAAAGATTAAATGATCTTTGCAGACAAATGACATCACATGATTAAAATGCCAAGGAAGCTATATCTTATTAGTTACTACAGTTCTTACAATAAGGAAAGTATTGCTAACAAGCTAGATTGGACCTGACCTTGTTACTTTAACTATCCATGTTTATAACTGGAATTACTACTGTTGTATGCATATGAGTAAGGGTATTGTACTGATATGGGTCCAAGGGTTCTAATAGAGGATTTGAAGAGCATCAGTGGCTGACCATCCTCTGCACTCTTCCTCAGTTTTCTTTGTTTCAGCAAAAACTTTCTAGTTCTGCCTGTGATTTGAGGGAAACATCTAGGACTACCCTGTCCTCATACACCCCTACATATACATGCCTATTCCCATGGGCAGATACACACATGTACCTGTACCCACATGCACCTGTATGGGAAAGCATCCACACAAACAGATGCACACCTATGCATGTGAATACGTATACATGTGTTGCCAGGTATGTGCACACATGCATGATGCACAGAGGCCAATACATTGGTATCTACAAGGGAATTCCAAGTCTGTCCCAGAGTTATTAAGGGGAAACTACTTGCTTGCTCCATTTTGCGAGCCCTATACTCCAGTTGGACATGATTTCCATTATTTTCTTTCTAGTTTTTAGACTGCTCATTTCTGACTTAAAAATCAAAGATTGTTCTTAGTGTTTCAGTGCTTCAGTGTACAGTGTTTCCCCTGCTGAGACCACAGTCTTCCCACTGGTCCCAGACAGGACTTTTTCCCCAACCCCTCCTAACCAGGCTGAAATGAATGTGTTTCCACGTCCTTGCTTGGGCTCCATCTCCCCCTTGTCCTGTTTGGAAGCAAGGGTTTCCATCCCCATGAAGTTGGAATGCACCCCCATTCTCACGCCATAGATACATTCATCAACTTGGAAACTTTTTGAACTCTATCATTTGAGGGTTAATGGAGGCCCTGTGCCATAGGCATGATTAGCTCCATCTCCAGTCCTCCCCACACCAGCAACTGTCTAATCATGCCTTGACATTTCTGGCACCAAACCCCCACTCTGAAGCCAAATAAGGACCCAGCGTGGACCTCATCAGAACAAAAGATGTTCCTATCACCTGGGAAATTTGAAGAGATTTAGAAGCTGGAGACCAGAAACTAAGGACAAAACCAAATATGTATTTGTTACACTCTCCTAATGTCAAATGCTGCTGAAAAAGTACCCCTCCTTTAGTGTTTCTAAATGCATACTGAAGTAACATTAACAAAATCTATGCCTGCATAAAGTAGTACTGTATTAATCAGTCAGATCCAGTGAAGAAAACCAGAAATCACACAAGTGTTTTCAAATAGAGGGGATTTAATGCAGGGAATTGGTTACATAGGCGTTGAAAGGTTGAGGGAACTCAGATATTAGTAACCACGAGATGCAGCTCCATCCCTAGGGTTGAGGGTACAAAAGTCAAAAAGAATACTAAGACTTAGGTGCCCAAGGAGGGCTGATCAGAATCTATGGGTTGGTCACTGCTTCGATTTCTGAGGGGAACTCTGCACAGCTGCTGTAAAGTTCAGTGGACAAAACACAGCAGGTAACGTGCTCCTGGAGGGATGCCAACAGGACCTAGGAACACGGAGTCCACAACTGACATGTCCCCGTGTAATAGGACACCTGAACATAGCAAAATGCAGGACATCTGGTTTGTGCAGTGCTTGCCCAGATGTTGAATGTAACCACCACGCATACTGCAGCTCGGCTCATGTTGATCAGTGTGACCGTACGTACTGGGAAGACGAAAGCACAGATGAGAAAGGCTAACACAGCTTTTAATGTTCATGGGCCTCTTGCTGTTGCTTTCAGTGTCAGCATTATGATTTTTTTTAACCTACAGTGGAAGACAATTGATAAATAAAACTATTTGAATCCCAATTTTCTTATGTCCTTATCAGAGACAATGATGTAAAATTACTTCAGGCTATGAAACGAAATATGCAATTTTTGAAGCACTCAATACAATTAGGGAAAATATGTAATTTCAGTCACTATATTAGAACATAAAACACAATGCTATTTCTGGTTCAACTTTTTGTTTCATAAATGTGCAAATCCTTCAGCAGTAACTCATTCCAATGCAAAGATTTTGAAGCATGTGAAAATCCATGGTAAAGCCACATTCATTTCTTTAAAAAGAGCTCATTTCTGTGACTAAAAAATGGGAAACAGATGGTAAATATTTGCCTGAATTAGAAAAAGACAGAGACCAAGTCCAAGAGTCCTAATTCTGGTTATTTTTTGCTTTAATTCACCGAGCCATGCCTTCCAAAACTGTCCTTATTTCAATGCTTTGATTGAAAGTCACTTAAGAAAGTCACTTAACCTGAAAATGTCGGATCTTAAGGCTCCCACAAGATTCTTTGTCTTCAGTGAGAAACGGAGGGTCCCTGGGCTCAGATCCACCCAGCTGCGTAGTATACTTTGCATCCACAGCACTGTCAGGTACCTAAATGCTTTAATTCCAGAATTTACAGCTAGTTCCTAGAGACCGTGAGGTCACGGAAGAAGGAAAAGCTCATATATTTTGCTGACCATAAAAGCCTTCTAAATCACAGTATCTTTTGGAAACCAGAATTAACAGCCATTGTAATAGGCATGCATTTTAAAAGCCTCCTTAACTGCTGTTAGTAACACAAGAAATGAGAGCACAAAACGAAGAAAATCCTAAAATGGTCAGAAAAGTCTCAGAAAGAGTGACAGCAAAATGACAGTGTGAACACCTATTATTCTTCCAAATAGTTACCATGGGAAAGAATACATGCCACCACCACCAGGAAAGCATAATTATACATAATGACATCATTCTCTCTCAATCTCGCTTTTAATTATATCTCACCCCACCCTCAAAAAGTCAGTTTAACTAATGTCTTCTCAATCTTTTTGTGACCAAAGACCATTAACACAGTTCAGTGTGTCACCTGATTTGGTTCCGAGCGATTTCAAGATGTTTCTAAATTTTAACAGTTGTTTGAAAAGATGAATATATCTATTGAGAATACTCCTAAAAATTGGCCTCTTTACTGATAATAATTCCAACATAAGAGTTTCGAAGTTTGCATCTTGGGTATAATCCAAGTGTTGGCTCCCAGTGTTTCTACATTAAAAGAAAACAGTGATTACAATGTTCAGATTCTATTATCTTGGACACAGCGTGTCATATATCATGAACTTTAGCTGCGCCTTTATTAGGCATAAACAATCCAATCATCCTCCCCAGCATTTTGCTTTCATTCTTAATTACAATTTTCATTTAAATAGAATGTTCCTGCAGGATGAGTCTTCCAATAGTTTTATCACATCTATTTACACTCTAGAAGATTCTTAATGAATAAGGGCTTTTGGAGTTAGAAAAACATTTATTATTGTTAAATGAACCCTGGAATGCAATCAAA
>RJWT010050724.1:0-10811 GCA_004365215.1 Cuniculus paca
AGGAAAGGAAAGGAAAGGAAGCGAGATCAGTTAAGACCACAGCCACAGAACCAAAAGGTGTGTCTCAGTTTAAAACAAAGGAATTTGATCTTGGTTCTTTCTTGTCAGAAGGTTGGAGAGGATAGGCAAGAACATTTCTAACATGGAACAAAGAAAATGTTTTAAGAGATTAACCTGTGAAATGTGTTTATCCCAGGAAAATTTGTGCGATTACAACTGAATGAGCTAAATAGTAAAAGCCATCCTACCATGCAGATACTTTGCAAACAGTATTATAGTATATGCTGTGTTCTTTAGCCTATCAACCTTCGCTGATAGGACCAGTGACTGAAAGGAGTTGGCTCTGCCAAATCCGAGAGAAACTTGCAGAACAATTCAGCACCTGAGGAAAGATTAACAGCTTGTTTTTCTAATGTGGTACCAGGGATTGAATCCAGGGACTTCATACTTTTTATATTTTATTTTGAGACAGAGTCTCACTAAGTTGCTACATTGCCCAGTCTGGACTTAAACTTGCCATCCTTCTGCCTCAGCCTCCCAGAAGGGGACTGGGATTACAGGCACATGCCAACATGCCTGGCTTTGAAAGGGTCTTGTGAATGATGAAAGAATTGTCTACATGCTTGAGCTAAGTGGTGATTTAACAAAATTAAGACTGGATTCTGAACTTACTTGGGAAACAGTCTTTGAGAACTTGATTATGTTGACGTGAAATGACTGCTTGCTTCAATAAGAGATTTATTCTACTTACATGATTACATTCAAAAGTTCTCAAAGTTTTGAATATTTAATGTTTCAAAGATTGGTATTTACCTACCTAAAGATACAGCAGTTTCTTTTTTTGGTTGAAATGTATCAATTACTCTGTTAAATGAATATTCAATAGCCACCATGCATAATTTAGAATAAGTAAATTACTTGACTTTCCCATGGAGATGTTCTGCTGATAAGAAGAAAAACAAAGTTTGGTGATTTGTCTCATTTGACACAACATCAATTACTCTGAGCATTCTATTTGATTTTGAAAAACAGCTAAGCAAAATGTTAACCTCAAACAATTTTTCCAATTAGATCTTTATTTCAAAAGATTTTATTATGCAAAAATTAAATTCAACCATTTTTATTAAATTTTGAATTTTATAATAAAATTTTTTTGGAAATATGCTTTGTCTTCCTATAAATATACCCCTACATAATATTCATGGCTTTACCTCATGTCACACAAAGCCTAAAATATTCACTGTTTTGCTCTTTGTGAAAAGAGAGTGCAGACTTATGATATAAAGTGCTTTTTCTCATTCATTCATTTTTTCTTTTCTTTTTTTTTTTTAATACCCTGGTGTGTCCATTAAGCAAGTATTTCTGAGCAACTCCCATATACCAGATGTTATTCTCACCATTGGGGACACTATAAGAAGCTAGATTTAAAAAAAAAATTCTGCTCTCCCAGAACTTATATTCAAATTATCTGCATTGTCTCCTAACAACTCCCTGTTATGGAAAGTTCCATTATTCTCATGCCTTATGCAGTCAGTGTGAGGTTCAGAGGATTTCACTAGCATTCCTGAGTCTCAGCCTGAAATCAACCCATCATACCTGATTCCAAGGTCTGAGCTTCTGTAGAATTAGTGAGCAACACTGACTTCCAAGGGCTGGCCTTCATACTTGGTTTAATATTCTGCAGTCAAAATCTTGAAATTTTTAGTAGTTTGGAGCAATAGTTTTTGAGCAAATAATGTAACCAACTACAAGGCAAAAGTGCTTCTACTTCGATCTCAGACCTCCTTTGTGCCAGAGCTGTTTTAAAACACTCACATGAACTTATCTATTTAGAAGCTTTGAAATCTATCATGTTCTTTAGAAACATAAGCTGTTTGAGACTGGGAGTTACTTGAGGGCTCCAGTTCTCTCCCATGGTAACTTTTTGTAATTTCTTTAGTATCTAATGATCTTTTGAGAACACGGTTAAGTAAACCATTAATAATCTTTAGTAGCATTAAATTCTGTTAGAATTGAACTTTGTCGAAGGTCAGGATAAGCCCCAAATTGGCTTTTTTTCTATGGAAGAACAAAATATTTTCCATCAAAACACTGCCCTCTTATTTTTATGCATTTGTCAATTTTGAAATAGGATAGTGGAGCTGAGTTAATAAAAACACAAGACTTGATCTGGTCTTCTATAAGGAAATCCTTTGTCCCACAGACAATGACTGAAACATTGACAGCTTTAGAAAAGGTACTCGGTGTTTTCTAATTGTTGAAATAAATGTTTTGTCTCCTCTTTCATTTATTCCAGCCTAGTCATTGTTGGTTACGCCAGATGGTAATACAGTTGTCAGTCAGCTTAACTAATCTTCTGGACAAGTTTTCAAATATTTCTGAAGGTTTAAGTAATTACTCTATCATAGACAAACTTGGGAAGATAGTGGATGACCTTGTGGAGTGCATGGAAACCTCATTTAAGGTAACTTTGTGCTCATTGGGATTGCTTTTTGTTACTCTTCTTTAAAACCTATGTTAACTGGTGATGTTAGGAATATGATGGCATCTTGATCTTGTGTTGTTTTGAACGTGTGAAGTTTGACTTTAAAAACATTTTAAAATGAACACAGAAAACAAGTGTTCATAGCTATGCTGCTACACTGAAATGTACGTTTAGACTTAAATATTGTCATCTAATTTAAAAATAAAATTTATTCACATGACAAGGTAAAAACAGGTTGACTTTTATTTTTATTTCATATATGAATAAAGTCCATACAAGCTTCTGATTAGGTTACAAATTTACTTAATAACCTCATCATTTCATTGGACCATTTCTGTTGTTTTGCTTTAGTGTGTAAGTTGTCACAAAGAAAATAACACACACAGTGGGGCTTTCAAGAGAAGTTAGGTATTCAATAAGTGGAAGTGTTGGAAAGAGCATTGCAACTGATGAAGAATATACATTTACTAATCTTGGCGCTTTGGTTAGAATCCAGGAGATTGCAATGGTATTTCTTAGTAACTTTGGAGATTCAGTTAATGTACTTAAAGCATATAGTATAGTACATGGTAAGTACATATAGATGCTTATTATTGCCTGTTTTCTGTGTTAACATCTGTTCAGTGTGTCCCTAAAATACAGTTTTGATATGCTTTTTTGAATTTTGTAAAAGTTAATCCTATTTTTGTTCCTTTGTGACTTACTTCTTTCACTCAACATTCAGTTTTTAAAATGTCTCAACTTTGCTGCATATAATGTGATTAAATTTTACTGTTTATAGACTATTTCACTGACCAAGTATTCCAGTACTTACTAAGCCACTCTCCTGTTGATGGGTCTAAGGGTAATGGTGCTAGGAACTCTCCTCTATGTCTTATGGTGAATATGTGCTAAAAATCCCACTAGAGTATATAATGAGGACTGGAATTTCTGGATTACAGTATGGGCACATGTCCAATTGTATCAGATAATACCAAAAGTACTAACTGCAATATATAAGAATTCCCCATTCTACCTATGTGCCAGTGTTTAATATCATCACATGTTTTAATTTTGGGATATTGAAGCATATGTTATGGAGGGCTCCTAAATCAACACTAATTTTTTTTGTAGTATAGGTGATTACAAGTGCTATACCACTGAACTACATCGCCAGCTTTTTCTTTTATCTTTTTTCTTTCTTTTTTGAGACATGTTCTCTCTAAATTGCCCAGATTATGAGCCACCTGCCTTGGCCTCTCAACTAGTTAGGGTACAGGAGTGCACCACTGCACCCAGAAACACCAATATCTTGTTGAGAATCTCTAAAAAACAAGTCCTCATTTGCCGTCAGCATTATTTCATTGTTGTGACATTATTTTCACTGCACCACCCCCACAGCTGACCTGCCAAATTACATTACCAGTTTGAATTAACATCCATTAAAACAGCAATCTAGACGTTTTGGCTTTTAGATAAAGTTCAGATATTTGAATCTTTGGAAGACATATTTACAGCCCATTAATTTGACCTCAGTTATGCTGAGTGACATAGACTATTTGAAGGATGTAATTGTCAACTTTATTTGTAATTGTCAACTTTATTTTGTTTTTCCTTGTGCTTTGTATAGCATGTGAAAGAATTATCTAAGAGGCCGGAACCGCGGAACTTTACTCCTGAAGAATTCTTTAGAATTTTTAATAGATCTATTGATGCCTTCAAGGATTTTGTAGTGGCATCTGAAACTAGTGATTGTGTACTTTCTTCAACACTAAGTCCTGAGAAAGGTAAGACACATAAACATCTCCATTTAAAACATAAATAGCAAGCTTGAACTTTGTATGTGTAAAAATCTACTTCTGAATCAAATGTATGTGTAACAATAAAAAGGTGCAGTGTGTTGTTCTAATAAGTAAATGTCAATGACACAAGGGAAACTAATGCTTGTGTATTTGTTGGTTTCCAACACTAACATTATTCAATCATTTTTAAATTAAAAAATTGTATGTGAGTAAACAATATATGGAATGATCACTCGTATACTTTCCATCTGATATTTGCTAGTAGAATACAATTATATTGTTCTTTATCTCCAGTTTCCTTAATATTCCCTTCTCTAATGTTTTCATTAAGTGTCTAATTCCCTGCATGAATTCTGATTCTTACGAGTTATTCTGTGTTGATATCTCCTTTCCCTGCTACTTGGTCCCTATAACAAAAATCTAATTGCTCTCTTTTTTGAATGACAGAAGCATGTGTATGCCATAAGTATTTGCTCTATGAGGTGACTGTGGTGAATTTCTTAATAAAATAGAACAGCAGGACTCAGTATGAAATAAATAGGATCTGAATAATCTCAGTAAGGGAAACAGACCCGGCACATACTCTGATATTGCACTTCACCTTTTAAGGTCTCTGTTATTCATATACATCACCATGTAACACTGACACATTATTGCTTTCTATTTAGATTCCAGAGTCAGTGTCACAAAACCATTTATGTTACCCCCTGTTGCAGCCAGCTCCCTTAAGAATGACAGCAGTAGCAGTAATAGTAAGTACACATCTGATTTAATGCATGCATGGCTCCAATTAGCCTCTATAGGAGTATTGCATGGGCTTTAAAGGAAACTTATACGATCAATACTATTATTAATATGGTTCTATTACTGTTATTCCTCTTAAGATCTTCTTGAGAATTAAATACTTGGTTTGTAGACTGCGTTTCCCATTTTCGGTTAAGATTATATTAAATAAGGAATAAAATTAAGTTTAGATATATCTGATTTTGACTTTTATCACTATAGACTTAAACATATTTTGTGAAGAATGTGCCTGACAAAAGTGGAATTTTCAAGTTGAAAATACAAATGCTTTTTGTAAAATTCTAAGGATAGTTTTAGTTTTGTCTATTTGTATATCAATATTTGGTACTGTGTGTTGGAAATCTAATAATTCTATTATTTTACCATAAACATATATGTTGGAAGAAAATATACCTCTTTCCTTGAAGTTTCTGTCCTCTTTGGCCAATAACCCAACTTTCTGGAGTACTATGTCTTTTCTGATTCAGGCAAAGGTCATTATAAAGCTTGTTGGGTTTGCTGTATACTCTTTCAGCCTTGGGAAAGTTACGGAAATGACCGGAAAGAAAAAATCTGGTCATTTTTGCTAAAAACGTCATCCCTTCAGACTTACAAATGGGATTAGGATAGTCATTAGTTCAAGGACATAAAAGACCTTTCTCTAAGAAAGGTATAAGCATTTTATTACAAATGCATAATAGCACATTTGCAACATGGAATTAAAAAAAAAACACTGAATTACAATTCATTTTAGAATTTTCCTACCAAACTTGTCCTGAACTGAGATAAAGCTGGCTATTTATAGTCTTATCCCTCTAAGAATGAATATTTATGCATTTCAGCACAGAAATATGAACATATTTGATTTTAGAGCACTGTCTGGAAGTCTATAATATACAATAGTCTATAATACACAATATTTTTTAGCCTATAATACACAGTATTTTCAGGACAGAATCTTCTAAAACCTAAAATTCTGCATGATGCATATACCACATCTGATCTAAAAAGCTTCAAAGAGGACTGGGGTTATACATGTGTATATATGTGTCAATTTAGGCCTTGCCATGAGCTATAGCTTTTATTAAACTTTTCAATGAAGCAATTTTTTATTAAATTCTGTTTATATTTTACTGGTTTTAATCTTTATTATTTCCTTCCTTCTACTTACTTTGGACTTAATTTACTCAACTTGTTCTTGCTTTTTAAGGTGCAAAAGTTGTATCAAGTTTTTAAACTAGTTTCTTCCTAGTTTCTTAAAATTATAAATTTCCCTTGTAAGCACACCTTTTGCTACATTCCACATGCCCTAATATATTTTATAAAATTTTCTTTACAATTTTTTCAAAATATTCTTAATTGTGATTTTTTTGATTCATGGGTAATACAGAAGTGAGTTGTTTGATGTCTAAAATTCCTACATATTTTATTGTTGCTGATTTCTAAATTCTGTTACAGTCTGAGATTGTAGTCTGTACTCTTCTAAAATTTATTTAGAATCATGTGTTTATTCAACTATTTGGTGAAGTATTCTCAACTTTGGAAAAATAGTTTGGTAGTATTTTTCACACATTGTATTCCTTATTAAATATTTTGTCTAAATTTTATCAGTTGTTTAGAAAGATGAATTTAAAATGTTTCTTTTTACTGTAATTTGTCTGATTCTCTTTTAGTTATGTGTTATTGTTATATCTTCCCCAATTAATTGACCTCTTAATCTTACTGAAGTATTTCTCATCACATTTGGTACTAGTCTTTGTCTTGCCTTATATATTGTCAGATATTAGTAGAGCCAATCTTCCTTGTATTAACTGTTTTAATTATATATATATATATATATATATATATATATATATATATATACATTTTCTAACCAGATGTCTTTATTTTCAAAGTATACTTGTGGTAGGTAGTATATAGTTATGACTTTACCCGTATCCATGTTTTGTGCTGTTGTTGATATATACTGTGTAGCCATGTAAATTATAAAACCCATAATCTACTTGTACAATTGTTGCTCAAAACAATTATATGTCTTTTGAAGAAAGTAAGAGAAGCAAAAAATGTATTGCCTTTAAATTTATTCTGTGTACTGTACCTTTTATTCTTTCTTGTAAATATATATTTCTGTCTGATGTTAATTTCTTTCAGGCTGAAAAATTTCTCTTAGCATTTCTTGTAATACAGATCTGCTGCAACAAATTCTGTTTCTTATTTTATGTGAAAAATGTCTTATACATAGAAGGTACTTTTTAACTGCACAATAAATTGTGGGTTAACAAAAAAGTTTTTTTCTTTTAGTCCTTTAAAGATATTGCTAAATTTTCTTCTGATGGCTGTTGTATCTGAAAAACAGGCAGCCATATTTGTGTTATATTTTTCTGCATATATACTGGGTCAGATTTTCCTTTGCTTTCTTTCAAAATTTTCTCCTTTAGCAGTTTAAATAAGACATGATCATACTTGTTTGTCTTAGAGAGAGAGAGAGAGAGAGAGACAGAGACAGAGACAGAGAGAGAGAGAGAGACCAATCCTTCTTGGATTTATCAACCTTGAATCCATAAATTAATTTTTTCCCCAAAGTTAGGAAAAGTTTGACTGTAATTTTTCAAAATATTTTCTTCCTATTATCCTGTTCCTGTCCATCTGAGACACCAGTCACACATACTTCAGGCAAGCTGATATTGTATCATAGATTATAGAAGGTTTTGTTTATGCTTTCAATCTCTTTTCCTTCTGTTGTTCAAATGGGTAATTTCTTCTTGTCTGTTTTCCAGTTTACCAGCTTTCCTTCTGCTGTTTCTAATCTATTGAATTTTCCATTGTTTGATTTTTTTCATTTCTAGATTTATATTTTTTATTTTAGATTTCCATTTATTTTTCTGTTTCTCTGTTGAGGTGTTTAATCTGCATATTTATTATAATATTTTCTTTTGGTTCCTTAAGCATAATTATGATAGGAGTTCTAAAATTCTTGTCACCAAATTTCAACTCATAGATCACATTAGCGTTTGTTTCTATTGCCTTTTTTCCCTTCCAGATTATGGAGCACATATTCTTTTAAATAGCAATTTTTGAATCTATCCTGCATACTGTGAGTACTATATTGTTGAGTACATTTCAGATTTTAAAGCATTCCTTTAGAGGTTGAATTTTTTTATTGATAAGAAGTGTGCTTACTAGTAGATGAGTTTTATCTTCCTCCCCAGGCTTATTTCTAAACTTTCTTGGGGACAGAGACAGTTACCTTATCATTCTCTCTCTCTCTTTCTCTCTCTCTCTCTCTCTCTGTCTCTCTCTCTCTCTCTCTCTCTTTCTATTTTATTTTATTTTTTATTTTTGAGACAGGGTCTCGCTGTGCAGTTCAGGCTGGCTTGGGCTCTCTCTGTAGCCCAGACTGGTCTCGAACTTGCTAGGATCCTCCTGCCTCAGTCTCTCAAGTGCTAGAATTACAGGAGTGTGCCACCACACCTGGCTTACCTTGCTCTCTTTTTTTCTTTTCCTTTTCCTTTGTCTTTTTCTTTTTTAGTTTGCTTTGTATTATTCTTTTAATTGTTATGTTCATCCATCCATGTTTGCAGTACATGATGTTTATGTTCCTTATGTGGAGTTGGTACTCGTATATAACACATCTTAATTACATTCATTCCCTTTCTTTCCTCTCCCTCTCTCTTCTCTCCATATCTTAATCCCTTCCCATTTGAGAAAGATCTATATCCCTACTTTCTATCATCTATCTTTTGTTTTGCTCTTTATTTGTACTTTGGCTTTCTCACGTAAGAAAAACCATGAGCTATTTAAGCTCATGTGTCTGATTTCACTTAGCTTGTGTGTCTTATTTCATTTAGTCTCAGGTGCATCCATTTCCCTAGAAAGGACTCAACTCCATCTTTCTTTATGTCAGAGCAGGACTCCATTGTGTGTAAATACCACATTCCCTTTATCCGTTCATCTGTTGATGGACATATAGGCTGCTTCTAAGACTTAGCTATTGTAAATTGTGCTGCTATAAACATGGATATGCATGTATCACTGTAATGTGTCTTTAACTCTTAGGGCATAGAGTTTTTGAGACATTTCTAGTGTTGAGAAAAATCTTAACAGTCTCGCTTGCCAGAACTCCTTTGTCTCCCATTGCTACATGACAGTCAGGGTTTCTGTTAAGAATGTGGCTTCCTCTATGTCACGTTCTTGTCAGGTTTTGTGATGTCTCTCTCTGTGCGTGTACATCTTATTTATTTGACCAATAACTGAAGGAAACATTCTTGGAGAGTTCTATGGTGCTTCTTTACCCAACGTTCTTCTTGGAAATAATGTTGATCTGCAACCCCAACCTCTAAACCACCTTGAACTTCCATCTCTGATTCCATATCTCAGTAATGTCACTGAGCCTGGCTGGGCTCTATTTCCCACCTCAGTGAAAAGGTACCTCTCAGCTGGGAGAGCCAAAGGCCAAAAAGTGAGGATGACCATGTGCCTTACTTTGTACGGTTTCCTCCTCTCAGGCCTTGCACTTGTGAATTACTTGTGGGCTAAGTAATATCCTGTGTTGAATAATTTGTCTAGAATTATAATTATTTAGTTTGGAAAGCTAGTCTGCTGCCATCGTGGCTGGAATATGGCAAAAGTCTCTGTTGCTGACTTTAAAAGAAACTGAATGTGAAAAAACAAAAGCACCTTATTTAATACAAACCCTCTGAATCTGTAGGTACTTTTTAAATTGCAAGATGAATGGACCACTTTCCTTTTTTTCCTGTTTATTCAGCTTTCTGTTTTCTTCCTTTTGTTAAAAATATGGGTCTCCTATCCACATCAACATTTGTTTGGGTATAATATCAGTCATAAATATTCCACTTTTATGATGATGCATGGGATGAGCTCTTGTACTTACACTCTGAAAGATTGAGTTGTAAACTAAATACCTGTAGTATGGTATATGATAATAGGTTTTATACATATTTTTCTTTGTAGCATAAAGGAGATAAGACTGTTTTATGGGGAAGGAGGCAGAGAAGTTTGCAGAAAGCATGAGTTTTCAGAGATAAGACTTGAAAACTGACAGCCCCAGTCAGAGGTCTAGGGCATATGAGCCATGTGAATATGAAAGGAAGAGGCAAGGGATAACATACAAGTGCCCTATCTATCCAAGAAGAATTAAACTTACAAAGGAATAGTAACATCCCTTATGCCAAGAACAGTGTTGATTAAAAGATGTTTGAGATCCTTACAGACAGTATTTAAATGATACATAAAGAAATCTTTATTTTAGCATTGTCATATACATCTCCTGGAAACACAGTGTTAAGTCAGATCGCCTGAACTCATATCCCAGCTATAGTTCTAAGCTTACTGTGAGCCTTAGGAAAGTTAAGCTTTCTGTTACCCTAGGAGGTATTAGAAGATACCACCTCCTTTGAGAATTTTTTGTGAGTCGTGAGTGAACTAGTACATGTGGACTTGAAGCCATGCTTGATGTCTAGTAAGCGTTCATTAAGTACGAGAACAAGTAGGTACAAAAGTTGTGGGTTGGGGATTGTGGTGAGTGCATACTAAGTTCAGGATATGAATCAAGCAGCAGCATTCTCATTTGCCTGTTTCTTAATCACCAAGAGATCCATGTTCACTGGTTTGGCGCTCCTAAGCGGATTTGCTCTAAAAAATTCAGCAAGATCGTAGCACATTTTTTGTGTTTTATTTTTGTAGATGTCAGTCATTATTAGTCAAATCAGGAAATTTCTACATTATTAGTCAGTTTCCCAGAA
>RJWT010050725.1:0-10806 GCA_004365215.1 Cuniculus paca
GAGCCGGGCGCGGAGCGGGGCCGGGCCAGGGCGAGCCGCCCCGGGGGAGGCCGCCTGCCCGCCCGCCTGCCCGCCTCGCTCGCCGCCGTCCGCCCGCCGCCCCGGCCGTGGGGGGCGGAGGAGGAGGAGGAGGAAGAAGGCGACGGCGGCGGTGGAGGTGGAGGTGCTCGCCGCCCGCCCGCCCGGCCGACCCGCTCTCGTCGCGTCCCCGCGCTCTTTGTGCAATAAAGTTGGAACGCCACGGCGACCTCGCGTGCTGGATTTCATTCGTGCCCCGGCTGCCCGCGCCCACAGCGGCGGGGCGAAAATGCTGTTTTTCTTGCCCTTCCTTCGCTGCTGGCTGGACGAGCTGCGCGTGCTTTTTGAGGGAAATTTTTTACTCTTTCTCACAACCGCTACCCCACCCCACCCCCCAGCGCACGCTTGGAGAAAAAAAACAAAAGTCATGGAAATGAATTCTTTTTGGGAAGAAGGGGGTGCTAAGAATAATTTTTTTAAAAAACGTTTATAATAACTTTTTAAAGACACTGTTCGGATCTTGTAAAAGGGAAGCTGGTGTTTGAAAACAGTTTCGG
Organism: Cuniculus paca; assembly: GCA_004365215.1. Lineage (NCBI taxonomy): Eukaryota > Metazoa > Chordata > Mammalia > Rodentia > Cuniculidae > Cuniculus > Cuniculus paca. Next base: position 576 of record RJWT010050725.1, read on the forward strand.
TTTTAACCCTTTTCAATAATGATCGCTTGAGGTCTTACCATTCTGAAACCCTTCGTTGAAACGAATAGCGGGGTTACTTTTGTTTTACATCACTTGTTTTTTGCGGAAGGGGCCAGACTTGCCAAGGGCTTTGAACGATCTGAAGCTGGACTCGCCCCTTCGCTCACCCTCTACCACGTTTCCTACATGTTTCTGTCTAAACTTCAATGAGGGATTGATTTAGTACTGATTCTAAAAATAGGCATTGAAAGTATCCATTATTTGTGTCGAATGCGGCGGGTAACCTTAGTCCGAGGTACCCAACAGTTTAGGCTGGGAGACTTTTTCTTCGTCTGTTGGAAAAAGGGGACTGCAAAAAAGAAAAAAGAAAGCCGTGGGCACGTTAAAGATTAAAAGACAGTTTAAAAGGGCCTACAGTATGACCTATTTAAATTTGTCATACCTTCTCCGGGAGTCAGAATTTCATGGCTAGCCTCGGCTTGCTTCAGGCCTCCTTTCTGCAGATTTAAGTAGAAGATACTTTTGGTTGCCGTCTCTTGAAATCTTGTACACTTACTGCTCATTTCCTGATTTAAAACTAAAGCCCCAAACGGTTACGTTAGGTAATTTGAAAGCTTAACAAGACGGGTAATTGCATGGTTATGTTTGATGCAAACAAAGTGTCAGGTTAGGAATATTGATTGGTAAACACTGCCTGATGATTTTTCTGTATCCAAGTCACTTCCAAAACCCTCTTAGCTACTCGGGAGCCTTTAAAAGACCACATTAGCCCTTTGTCATTGCCGAGAAAATTAAGATACAATAAAGAGTTTTTGAAATGATTGAGACATTTTATTTCTAGGAGCTAAAGTTATATACAGTATTAATGATAGTTACTGTTTTCCTTAAAGATTTTCTGCCAGCCAGCATGCTTACGTGGAAATTTTTTTTCCTTATAGAAAATATATAATGATACATTCTTTGTGAGATTTTAAATTTTCTGTGCTCTTCAGTCTTGTCCAAAAGATGTTTAAATTTTATTTTAGGTCCATAATTTGTGAGTCTTTAACAGTTTCAGAAAAAACTTTTCAAACTTATTATTCGAACATTCACCTGGAGCTTGGTACTAGTGCAGTCTCCCAGGAACTGGTACAAATTACAGCTGACTTTGTGTCGTTCTTTTTTTTTTTTTGGAGAGGGCACATATATTTAGAAAGCTAATAAGTTCTTTGACAGAATTTACCCTAAACTGTTAAAAAGTGCTGCTTTTGGAATTTAAAACTCAGGTATCGCCTGCTTCGAATGAAGAATGTTTTTCATTTAAGATCCTGAAGAAACTTAGAAACCTGATCCATATACTTCCTTTTTCTGCTTCAGGAAACTCATTCTTAACTGGTTAGATCTGTTGAGTAGAAATTTTGTTTTCTTAGAGAAGTAACTTAACTGTGTTACTTCCCAGGATAATTGGTTTTATTCGAATACAGTATAATTACACAAAACCACATATATATTTTCCACATCACTTTATTTAAAACTTTTTTCTCCCTTTTTCACAGTAGAGAAAATTATTTACTTGTAACTTAGTGCTTACCTTGTTTGACAGAAATTTATAATTTCACTTCATAACTGTCTTATCAGACGTAAACTTGCTTAGGGTCAACCTGTGACAGGCTCGCAAACATGGTGTAATATTTGTTGATGGTTTTATTATGTTCAGTAGAGCTCAAACCTGAATATAAGAACATAGCAGATGTCAGGGAATGGAAAATGCAAGATTTTTTTTTTCGTAGCCATGTGTGCACTCATCTCTGTTGCAGTATTACTTGAGACAACCGTTTATGGTAATTCAAATATTTATTTAGCACTGAGACAGAATGTAGTTGAAAGAGCATCTGGTTTGGAATGATCTCAGACCTGGGTTTGAATCTTGACATTGCCACATCTGCTTTGTGCCTCTCCTAAAGGACTTTTGTGTCACGGGGAATTTCTCCATTTTTCTCAGCTAGTTTCCTTATTTGTAAAATTAGAACAGTTGCTCCACAAAATTGTGAGATGAAGTACCTTAAGGATTCAGCGAGTCATAGCTGTTCAACTTTATTGGCCCTTCAGCACATTTCCTCTGCGTACCCATCTTACCGTGTTTAACACTGTGGGCCAGAAGTTGCTGCAAATCCAACTCCACTGCTGCCTTTCCTCTATCCTCACAGTACTGTTGGGAGCACAGTAACTAATAAGGTAGAATAAAGAGCATTCAAAGAAAAGAGATCACACTTGGTAAAGTAAAAAGTAAACTTTTTGCATTTTCAGTTTTGTTTATGGAATAAGTAACTCATGATCCAAAATTCAAAACAAAATGTATCAGATGCCCTGCTTTGACTCTCCTCACCACCTACATGTTGCCCAATATTTATTTGTCTTCAGAGATTTTCTGTCAATATATAGGAAAACACATGCATGCCATCCTTTATACAAATAGCATATTAACTTACAGTCCTGTACCTTGCAGTCCCACACTACTTAGGGTTAGCAGTTGATTCATGTCAGCACATGAAGAGTTTCATTTTTTATAAAATCATGAAATATTTCTTTGTATCTGCCTAATCTGCTGACCAGTGGGTTGTTTTCATTGCTTTATTTTTAGGTCGTGGTGTTGGGGATTGAACACATGGCCTTCACGCTGAGCTGGAGTCAGGGCCTCACTGAGTTGCACAGGCTGAGCTTAGGCTTGCCAGCCTCCTCCCTTATTCTCCCAGGCTGCCGTGGTTACCTGCGTGCCTCTCCTCGAGAGGCTGATAGATAACAATCTTTGTTTTTAAACTAAGGGTATTTGCTACTGGGCTTTCATTTTCTTAAATTAAAAAAATTTACTTGAATTTAAAATACTGAATAATCTGTGACAGGAAGTTGACATTTGAATTGTTTTATTTCCGGTTTTTTTGTTTTGTTTTGTTTTGTTTTTTTGCTCCAGTTTTAAGTTTTAGTCAAATGTTCAAGGTATTACAGTATGCTGGGCAGGCAAGTTGTGGCAGTTAACTCACTAGGTGAAATTAGTCTGAATTTAACTTTCATTCATTGAGTCCTGAACAGTTCATTGAGTTCTTTCAATTATTTTGACCAAAACTTTTTCTAAAGTTTTCTTTCTCAGTAAGAAAGGACATTTCATAAGGTTCAGTCTTTGTTGTTTGTTTTTTAAGCAAACAGCTTATGGGATATTATTTCCTAGTAAAGTCAACATGGGATATTATTGTCCAGTAAGACTGACTAGCTTTCTCCCTGCATTTATTTTTTACGTACTCATTAACTTCTCAGTGACTTTTAATACTTACTGTAATTCTCAGTTTTGTATTTTGCATCCAATTTTTAAAAATAGGGCCAAGAGTGTAGTTTAGTAATAGAGCATTTGCTAAGGTGCACAAGGCCCTGAATTTGATCCCCAGTACTACAAATGGAGAAAAGTCTGAATTTTAAAAGGGGGATTTTGTTGTTTTGTTTTGATTTTGTTGTTTGTAAGTCCTTGGTTGACCAGTGGGACTGTAATGGCGCATTTTGACACAAGCACAAAACAACCTGTTTTTCCTTTGTGGCTCTGCAAAGCAGCATTAAGCTGTGTTTTAAATGTACTTGCTGTTACTGTTTTTATCTTCAAAATACATACACTGTGGTTTTCTAAGTTAACTAAAAACTCAAAGTGAAAACTACAAGCCAGTACCAGGCACATGTCACTTGATTTTCCAAAAAGCCATGAAAGCGGTCAGGCTGTGCTTTATTCTTCACGTGTTCAGATTGACCGTTGCAGTGCTGTGACCACAATGCTGCTGTTCACGTTAACACTACTTTACTGCTGTTTCGAGGTTTTCCTAGTAATTGATGCAAGGTAAAGTGTGTGCTGTTTTTACTTGCTGAATGACTAAGATGTTTACAAAGCATTTATCGTCACAAATTTAGGATAGGAGTGGGGTAAATGATTGAAATCTCTGAAGGTAGAAAGTTTTCCTCCTGGAACATACTGAGCGTTAAGTGGCTGTGGAGCCTTAAATGATTTCTCCCTGTACACATACTGTTTTATTGCCGGGGTACAGAGGGGCGCTGGGTATGGAGCTCCGGACCTCAAGCTTGCCAGGCACTGCTGTCTGTATCCCCCAGTCCCTCCTTCATGCACACTCTCATTTGAAGTCCTGGTTTTTTTGTTGGCTCATTTTGCATTCTTCTCTTTGTTAAACAAGTGCATGTAAAGATAGAATCCAGCAACTAGGTTGAGGGGGTGGGGGTATTGTCTAATCTTTTATACTCTAATGATTATTCCAACTTAAAAGTAGGAGATAGTGACAAATAATTGTAAGTTTTTACATACATTGTATATCTCCAACTGTGAAGTTATCTGAAACTATGTACTTATGCTAGTTACACAAATCTCACCTTAAAAAAAAAAACCAAAAGACTTTCCCCATTAAGCCCCCTCTCTTCTAAACTCTATAAATACTGAAACAGCAATAAAGTCTTCCATGTATAAACCATTCTTCCTTATATTATTTCATCATCTCCACTGTACTATAAATTCCTCAAGGATGGGAGCCATATACTCAGGTTTTATTGTTTATAGGAATGAGAATAATCTTAACATCTAGATATTATTTTTATAAATACTAAAGGATAAATACTATTTTTGAAGGAATAAGTATATAAAAGGACTAAGAAATATTTTTTCCAAATCCATTTTATTTCAAGGAAAAAATTTTAAAAAACTAAAATTTCAAAACACGTCAATCAGGGGCAACAATGGTATATACATTGCACGTTGTCATCCCCAAGTCAGTCACCCAGAGCACATCTGCCTTCAGTCATTACAATACCAGCACAAATCTTTCTTTTCAGTGAACTCAGAGAAATCAGTAGTGTAAGTATCTTAACTATTTTTTGTGTACATATACATAAACAAATTTATGAGGTTTCATACAAAAATAGTATCTAGATGTTAAATTAAGATTATTCTAGTTCCTGTAAACAGTAAAGCCTAAGTATATGGCTCCCATCCTCAAGGAATTTATAGTACAGTGGAGATGATGAAATAGCATGAGGAGGAATGGTTTATACGTGGAAGACCTTATTGCTGTTTCAGCATTTATAAAATTTAGAGAAGGGGCTTAATGGGGAAAAGTAGTATTTAAAATGAATACAGAAGGACTTGGATAAGTAAAGATGAAAGAGTGCATTCTAAGCAGTGACATGAAAAAAAAAGTGAAGACGTTGAAGTAGAATGAGCTTGAAAATTAACTGTGGATTCACAGTGTAAGGAACCCTGAGTGTGAGCCACAGAGCTTTAAAATATCACATCCTAGTGGCTGCAAAGAGCTATCCCATTGTGGATTTGATTTACATTTCCTTTATGATATCAAGCAACTTTTCATGTGCCTATTAGCCCTTTTGTATATCTTCCAAGAAATGTTTATTCTGATACTTGGGGTTATTTTTCTGTTTGTTGAGCTGTGATTGTTTTTTATTAATCTAGTTGCAAGTTCCCCTATTAGATACAGGACTTACAAAAACTTCACCCATTTTGTGGGTTGTCATTTCACTTTTTGATGGTATTCTTTGAGTCCCAAAAGTTTATTGTTTTGTTATGTTTTATTTGGTACTGGGGATTGAACTCATGACTTGGACTTACCAGGCAGGTGCTATGCCACTGGTGCAGTATCCCCCAGCCCAAAAGTTTTTAATTTTGATGATTTCCAATTCAACTATTTTTTTCCCTTTGCTGCTTGCTCTTTTGGTGTCATGTTTTGTATAAGTTCTTATTTAATTATTATAAGTATTTTCTAAATACCTCTGAAAGCTGAACAAATAGGATATCACTATGGTATTTACTGAAAAATATCTAGAGCTACTAATCCATACTTGGAGTTATACTCTAGTTACAGCTCTGGTCTTCCCCCTTGATCTGTGTCCATATTCCTTCTTTAGAGTGATTGATGAAAACAAGCACAGATAAAAATCAAGAAATGACAACTTTGAATGAAACATTTTAATTGGATGTATTTTGAAAATTTATTATCACTGTGGATGTATATTATTCTATACTATATAAGGTTCTGTGCATGAAGGAAATCTTAACTCCATTGTTCTTTTTTTTTTTTAACAACTAAAACAGGCCCTGGGGAATTTAAACGAGACACTTGGCTGCATAGAGCCTCATATTAAAGTACAGTCTTCATCATTCTTGTGTAGCATTACCTCTTTGTAATGAAAGTTTTCAAGGTTCTTGCTAGTAGAGCAAATGGGGACTAAACTTTTGTTCCTAAACAATACTAGTTTTGGTTTATAATAAATAGCTCATTTGGACGAAATATTCAAGGTCATGAAAAGATGTATTTTTTTTATTTTAAAGAGAGAAAAAATAAAATTTCAGAATAGAGTAACCGTTATTAATACATTGTGTATTATCTTTAAATTATTACTCAGAGTACAAGATACAGGCATTTAATTGTCTAAACAATATTAGCATAAACCTTTTCAGTGAATTAAGAAATTAATAGTGTAACTATCTTGTATGTTTTCTTTTTCCTTCTTTTCTTCTTTCCCCCATCCCTCTTTCTCTTTCCTTATGAACAGTTTCTTCCCATTTCACAGTATCAATTGTACATTTTGGATCTCATTTACTCTCTCAGCTTCTCACACTTGGGAGACCATATGATGTTTACACATGTGAGTCTGATTTATGTCATTTATGAGTATGGTCTCAAGTTGTATCCATTTACCTATAAAAATCTCCAGTTTATCCTTTTTATGACTGAGTAGTACTCCATTGTATAAAAAGACTACATCTTTTTTATCCATTCCTCAATTGATGGGCCTTTGGATTGTTTCCAAAACCTAGCTATTAAAAATTATGCTGCTGTAGACAAGGGTACACATATATTACTGTGGTATGATGTTTTCAGTTCTTCTGGGAAGATACCCAGCAGAGGAAAATAGCTGGATCGAATGGGATCTCTAATTCTAGCTTTTCATCTCTACGCCGATTTCCACAGTGGTTGCACCAGTCTACACTCCCACCAGTAGTGAGAAGGGTTCCTTTTTCCCCATATCCCTTCCAGCAATTGTTACTGGTTGATTTCTTAATGATAGCCATTCTTTCTGGGGTGAGATGGAATCTCAGTGTTGGTTTCATTTGCCTCTCTCAAATGACCAGTGATGTTGAACATTTTTTCATACGTTTAGTTGCCATTTGTATTTCTTCATCTGAGAAGTGTGTATTCATCTCAGATGCCCATTTTTAGATGTAGTCTTTAAATTTGGGAGGTCTGTTTTTGTTTTGTTTTAATTCTGAGTTCTTATATGTTCTTAGTCGTAATCCTTTATCTGAGGAGCAGCCACAAACGTTTTTCCCACCTTGTGGGTTGCTGAAAAAATGTGTTTCATTGTTATTAATCATATCTGTATCAGTAGAAATAACTACTGTAAATGGACAGTTTTCATTTCCTTTCCTCCCATAATTCATTGTATTCTGTCATTTCCAAATAAAAGTTTATGGTTTTAAATTACTAAGTTGTACATGTTTGGAGGTAATTTATTGGCAAACTAGTCATAAGGATTAGTGCTTACACTTGTCAAACTCTTTCACATATAACACATATGCTATTTCCCCAGTTTTCAGCAGAATATTTAGGTAGGTGATGTAGAACATTTCTTTAATGAATTCCTCTTACAGGGTCATAAATTTGAGAGGAAGGGCTAAAATCAGTGCCCCTTGAAAGTTGTGTGGCTTAAAAGAAATGGACATCTATGTTTTGGTCCTTACTGACATTATAGGGCTTTTTGTTTTTTAAACCGGGGATACTCATTTTCTGTAACTTAACATTTTTGAGTTTGCATTAACTCTGATGTATTACTAACATAGTATTTGCTTACTCTGAAACATAAGAATACTATGAGATTGCATTAATCAAAGTGACCTTTCAGAAGTTAGTACCATGGTGATAAAAATAGTACATCTACCTCAAAGGTTGGATGTGATGTTGCATCTTTCAAGATTAAAAATAAAGATACACACACTTGAAGCTACTCTCTTCCCACAGCCATACATAAAGAAGAATGTTCTGTATGATGCTACAGTGGTGAATGCGTGTCATTGCACGTTTGTCCAAACCTGTTCGTTGACGACACAACACCAGGAATGAACCTAATGTAAAAGTGCTCCAATGCTTAGTGCTCTTGATATTCCGTTCAGATGTTTGAAAAGTCAATCAATCTTCCCCACCACCTGCCGAACTTGTTAATCCCCTGTATCTAATTCTGCTGCAATGAGAGGTAAGTACTCAAACATGAATCACAAATTTTGACTGAAGAAGAGTGAATTTATAAGTGATGGAACATGACTTCACTTAGAGGGGGAAGGAGGGGAGCTTCACCTGATGCCAGCATGGACAACTGCTCCGGAACTCTCCAACCCAGAATTTCCAGGGATTTAAGGAAATCACATAAACAGAATCCAAACTCTCCAGGGTAACCATAGCAAAAGGTATCTTTGGACATATCATTCTAAAACTAAATGACTGTTTTGTTGTCATAAGTACATTAACTAAAAATACTCTGCAGAAGTATATCCACACCACCTACACTTGATACAGAATAGTTTCTAGCAGTTATTTTGTACCTTTATTTAGTTTTTAGGATAACTGAAAGTCTTACTGACACAACCTTACAGCTTTGCCCTGCCTTGATTAATTTTAAAAAGTATTATCATTACTAAACAAAGTGGCAAAGTGTTCAGGTGCTACATAGCAGATTTTAACTTTCCAGGAATCAACAGCCATATTGTACTGCTTTTCCCCTACTTTTCCCCTCGGTACAATTCTTTTTGGTTTTTACCTCGAGCTATTTGTCATTTATTTTAATTGTATCTCCATTTGAACAGGAGTAGGATGTATGCAGTCAAGTCTGCAAATTTGTCAGTTCTCTGGTTTCTGATACTAATGGTAATCTGTTGATGTTAAACACACAGCATGCTTTCATTGAAGCCAGATAGGGAAAAAGTAGTCTATATGTTGTGTATATGTACAGACCATACCCATATCCATATCAACCTCATCTGTAGACTTCAGAGTAGACTGATGACAGCCTAACAAAACGAGGTTATATATTTTTTAAAAGGAACAAATTGTAATAGGCAGTGCGATAACTGATACATTCATCAAACCAAGTGAATTCTGACACAGTTTGTAGAAAGTTTCTCTGTGCTCCTACCAAGGTCTTTATTCCTTAAATGGAAACAGATCTGTATTTCAGGCTCTACTCTATATTGTAAAAGGCAAGAAAAGCTGTCAGCCGGAGACAGCTCAGCAGCAGCACAGGGTCATGAGTTCAATTCTCAGGGCAAAAAAAAAAAAAAAAAAAAGTAATATGAAGTTAACTGTGCTTTGAATTTGATGAATTTATGACAGAAATTTAAAAAAGCTTGATTTGTTTATATACTTTCATAAATTATTTGTTAATGATAAATACCAGTTATTATCCAACCTCTACTACCAAGAGATCAGCATGTAGTCAAAGGAAATTGCAGTGTTACTTAATAAAACAACCCTGATTTATTTCATTGGATTTAACTCAAACTATTTAATTTCAATACTATATTTTATGAATTTTTGTTATTTCATGATTACCAGGGAACCTGAATACCATCTTTGAAAACTAAATTTATTTTTAAACTTGTACCATACCCTATCAAAAAATACTTTCATCAAAGGAAGTATTTAATAGAAATGATTCAGCAAAATGTTAGGTGATTTATGGAAACATTGCATGATTTATGATAGTCATCCCTGATTATGTTACTAGGTCAGTAGTACCTTTCAACAAGGAAACTTGAATTCTTCTGACGTTTTTGTTTTTATTTTCCAAGTACTGGCAAAATCGATTTGCCTTGTTTTCCTTCAGGTAAGACTACTTATTTATGACTCTGAAACAGGCCTTCATGCATCTGTCACCAGGAGACAATGTTGCTTAGCAAAGCAACAACCATGACTGTGCATTATTTTGGATAACTTTTTTACCCATCTCTTCCTGTTCCTTTTTTCCCCCCAAACATTCACTTAATACTGTATTTGTAGTTTCTTACACTTTGAGCCTTTCAAAGAAATGACCTTGTAAGAAAATGTCTATTTTTGAAGTGCTATTAAATGGATTTTTGAAGCTAATTTCTTAAAGGAAAAAAAATTACACATTTCCTACATATAGTTACTTTTATAAACATTACTTT
>RJWT010050726.1:0-10801 GCA_004365215.1 Cuniculus paca
ATTTGTAATTTCAGCACTTGTAAGGTGGAGGAGTAATTCTTTTAGATTTCCAAGATATAGGTAAATTACCTGTGGCATACCTATTTCTGAACTAAGCAAACTGTGGACTCCATGTCATTAGTTCAGTCTCTTATTGACAGAAATGTTTTGACTTTTTTTGAGAGTAAAAAATATATGACAATAAGGGCTTTTATCCTATGAAAACCACAGATGTCTCTACAAGTCAGTACTATTCTATTGTATACTGCATACTAGGACATTAGAACATATCACAGAATTTCAATTGTTCCATGATATAATTAGTAATTTCACAGCCTACAAATTTCCTTGGTTCCGCAAAGTTCTCATGTGTGATCTTCCCCTTATTTGAGTTCACCTAAGTACAAATTAATTCTAGAGAGGAAAATCGAAAAGCAAGACTTCTGCCAACTTCTCAGAATCCACTGTAGAGACACACAGGCACCAAAGGAAAGCTCATTCTGGGGGAAGCCTGGTAAGGGATTGGCCCTGTATGCCAATATCCTTGAGACATGAAGAGAGCCTTGTTCAGACATATCACAGTTGCCCTAGAAAGTTCATCAATGCTTCCTTGCCTATAATGTCCTGTACAAAAACACAGGCAATGATGTAATGAGAAAGATTTAATTCAAGAAGCACTTGGCACTCTGAAAGGTCATATCCACAAAGCCACATGAGTAGCCAGCAAACTCCATTAGACACATAAGACTCTTTATGCAAAGAAGATAAAGCAGAGCCTATTTGAGTCAGTCTGCCTGTGAATCCCAGGTCTACCACTTAGCAGCTGTGCCTTCCTTAACCTTGCTAAGCCTTGGTTTCCTCATCAGCAAAACTGAGATCATAATGGTACATCCTTCAGTGGGCTGTTCTGGGCATTAAACACGCAAATAAAAAGTAAGTGCTGAGCATAGTGTCTGGCACTTAACTAAGTGCTCGATTAGGGTTGGCTCCAGTTGCCTGCCACTGCAACTATGAAAGTCATATGTTTTCAGAACATAGAGCAAGAATGTAAGGTTTCTTTTTAGTTTTGCAAACTCTAGCAACAGTCTAACACCACAACCTGACAAAGACCACATAAGAAATCGAAGAACATAAATCATGTTTATGACTATAGATACAAATATACTAAATAAAATATTAATGAATTCAACCCAACAAAATATTTAAAGAATAATACACAATGACCAAGCAGGGGGTAAAACTTTTGAAATATAATCCATCTTCTTAAAAGGTCAAAATAAAAAACTATGTTAATAGCTTAATATATCAATATGTTAAGTATTAATAGTTCATTTTAAAAAGCTGTAACTGATTTAAAAAACTTATAGATTTAATTGAACTACATTGGGCCTTTTCTGAATAAATAATTTTTCAAAACAAATACTCACAAAGTAGATTTATATTAGGTTATATTATAAAGGTAAGATACTCCAAATAGAGTTATTTGAGGTAAATGATTGTGGTCACAAAAATAATATGATTGGTCAGATCAGCAATTTAAGAAATTTCTGCTATAATGCTATAATCAAGCCTACTTATTAAAAAGGGGACTGTTTTGTCTCTGGGTATCAGAAGCAGACTCTAAAAGGAGGCTTCACAAGCAAAAGATATACAAGATATGTGTCTTCAAGAGGGACAGCAAGGTAGTAGAAGATACAGCATAGAGATTGGAAGGAAGCCAAGTTTGGAGAGAGCTAGGGCAAAGTCCCCAGAGGGCCACACTCAGAGCTGGTATGACCTGGGACTCTGGGCTTTCACACCTCTGTACCAGACCTGAAAGGCTATGCAGGTCCAGGGACTTATGGCTGGTCATAACTATAGGTAAATCAGCTCCAGTAGCTTGTGGTCACTCTCCCAAAGAAGAGTCACAGGTACAGAGTGTTAAAAGCAAACCAAAGCATGGTGTGTGTTAACAGACAGAGAGGCAAAAACAATGACAGAAAGACTGCAGGAGATCAGGAGGAACAATAACACTCTTGGCTACACTGGCTAACTGGATGGAACCTTGGGACCAAATCTCTCTTGGGTAGCCCTAATTTCTACCTCAGTCTTAGTAACCCTTCCTCTTCTGGGAAAGGCAGTACAAATGTAGCTCCAGGAAAAAAAAATCCAAACTAAAGTCAAATGAAAATCACAGTAGACATAAAGAAATTTAAATTCCTTATATAATTGGCTTTGTGTGTTAGCCTATTGATCAATGAATCAAGAGGTTTGCTTTTTGAAGGTACTGAAAGCATTCTGAGACTTAGGAAAAATTCAATTAATTTGGCTTACATTCAAAGATAAATGATAAAATCTATTTGAACCACATGAAATTGCCAACATTTGGCTGTCTTTGACTTGCAATTGTATCAATTTCATATGGTTCAATTTAAACTTCCTATACCATGTGAATATGTGTAAAATAGTAGTTGTTTCAGAACAAAAGGACTTACTATTAGACATAATATTAATAGAAGTCACCATTCTTTCTCAAACACAAAACCTCAGATAAGAAAGACTTTTCATCAATAGAATGAAAGCATGTCTGACAAGATATCAGCCCTCATCCAATCCAGTCCCACTAATGCTCCAAAGAGCAGCCCTCAATCAGTGACTCAATCAGTGACTTGGAGTTGGTGAATAAGGACTCCAGTCTACACCTGGGCTTAGGCAGGAGAACTCTAAGGTGCTGGTTCTATGAACCCAGATCCCTAGATGAAGTAAGTCTGGCCATCCGTAGTAGTGCCTGGCTTGCTAACTTGTCCTTCAGCTCCTTTCTTTTATCCCTCTCATTTTTAGATCCCAAGCAAACTCTTACACTTGAATTATTGTCTCATGGTATACTTCTGGGGAAACCCAACCAAGACATGAGTGTTTCTTGAAGTTCTTTTAGAAAGCCCATATCACAGATTACTTTTAAGCCCAAAGAATTATATAGCTCATATCTGAGCACTACCAAAAGCCTGCACATCCTGGGGCCACTGCAGGAACTCATGTAGCTGAAGATGGAAATGCAGAAGTTGCAAGTGTATCAGGAACAGAAAGCCATGAGACTTAATGACTTCACTCAGGGAAGGAGTAAAGAAAGAAGAGATGGATTAAAATAACTACACCCTGGAGTTCTCTAGTGTTAAAAGGTTGGAAAAATGAGGAGGACCTAAAAAAAGGAGCACAGGAGGAATGGCCAGTGAAGCCAGAGAAACAGGGTATGGGGTATATGGTATCCCAGAGTACAAAAGAAAGCATCATTAGAATAGGAGAGCACAAAAAACCTGAATAGGGACTTTACAAACTAAACGTCCAAATGGCTGAGAAACACAGGAAAAAGTGTTTATTAACCATCTAGGATATGAAAATCTAAATCACAATGAAATATGACTGCACATTCACCAGAATGGCTAAAATAAAGAAGACTGACAATACTACGACTCAGTAAGGAAGTTGAGCAACTAGCACTCTCAGGCACTGCTGATGACAGAATAAGATGATAGAATCACTTTGGGAAACTACTTGGCAGGTGTCATTTGGATCGAGAATATTCCCTAAAGATCTCATTCACTCACAGGCAGGACTTTTGGGAAGTTGCTGACTTGCTGTTGGGAGGTGGGGTCTGGTCGGAAAAGGCAAGTCACTGGGGATGTTGAGGAGTACAGCTCCCTCCCTAGGACCTCCCTTTCCTTTCTATTTCCTGGCTGCACCCTGGGCACTTCCAGTATGCTATTTCTGAATTTAAGCCTGATGAACATAGATTGAAACTTCTAAAACAGTGAGCTAAAATAACCCTCTGCTCCATTCAGTTGTGGGTATTGGGTATTGTGTCCCAGTAACATGGAAAACAACTGAGCAGCTTCACATAAAACTTAGCATACCATGGCCCTCCAACTATACTTGTAGGTATTTATTCAAAAACATGAGCATAAAGACTGTTACTAGAATGTACATATCTTTATTCATAGTAAATGACGACAGAAACAACTCTGATGCACATTATCAGATAATGAACAAACATGCTGTGCCCTATTTGCACAACGGAATTCCACACAGCAATTAAAACATACACATCTCAAAACCAGGGTGTTGAGTAAAAGCAGTGAGACAGATAACATACAAATTATTTTTTTTATAAAATTTAATAACAAGAAAACTATGCTGATAAAACTTGGAATGATCTCTCATTCCTGCTCAGAGGAGCAGCCTGGGAAAAAGCATGAGGGAATCTCAGGTTCTATGGGGAATGTTCTGTTTACTGATGTGGATGTAGCTATATTAGTATAGACATGTAAAAATGGCTGATCGGTACACTTTAAGATGTATGCACTTTAAATTATGCTTCAATTTTAAAATGCTATTAAAGACAAGAAACAAAGAAAAAAGGAGGCAGGGAGCAGGTAAAGGAAGAAAGGAAGAAAGGGAAGAAACAACTGTGCTAAGAGCTACTAGTGGATCCAGAGAGAAGACCACTCTCCCTTTTCCCTCTCTTTTAATATTAGGAATTGAACCCAGGGTCTTCACACTGAACTGGATCCCAGACCTTTCATTTTGAAACAGGTCTGTGCTAAGTTGTCCAGCATGGGCTTGAATATGTGATCCTCCTCCTTCGGTCTTCTAGAGTGCTGGGATTATAGGTGTGGACCACCACACTTGGCTAGGTTCTACATTTCCAAGCAGCTCCCAGGGGACCCCAGTGCTCGTTCATGGACTATATTTTGAGTAACAAGGCTATAAATGGCATGATTAAACTTCCAAATAACATAAAAAGACCCATAAAATCAAACAGAAGAAACATAAAAAATAAATATAGGTGTGCTGCAGCTATCACAATAGAAGAAATATTGCATTTAGACTCAGGCAATAGTAAGTCCATGCTGGGCTCACTGGAGCCCAGTTCAAGGCCTCGGGTCTACATTTTATGAAGGAAGATGACAAATCAGAGAGCACAGAGACTGATAAACAGATCAGTGAGGAAGGGGCTAGAAATAACATAGATCAAAGAGTTAGGATGAGGGGTACTGAACTTTGGCCTTTCTTTCATGAACTGGCCTGAGTATGGAACTGTGGAACTTCTATTAGAATCCAAAATCCAAATCCATCAACATCACTGGAATGGCTTCATCTGGTGAATGTAAGAAATGTCCATGTCAGACAAGATGGACAGATAAAAATTATGTTACAGTTGATCAGGGTCTGACATCTACCCTAGGGCGTGAACTCATGGTGTAGTGCTTGATAACACAGACCTGGGTCAGATCACCTACTGGTTCAGATCAGGTGCTCTCCTATACCTGACTATGGTCAAGTCAAACCTCCTCAACAGGTATTCATGAGGATACTTAAAAAAAATCCTAGTCAAGTGTGGTGGTACATTCCACTTTGGGAGGTTGAGGCGGGAGGACTGCAAATTGAAACCTGACCTGGGAAACTTAGCCAGACTCTTTTAAAATAAAAATAAAAATGAAAGCAGACCCTGAAAGCACCTTGAGAAAAGGATGACAAGACAGCAATTGTACTGGTCTTATACCTGTGAAGTGTTCTCCACCCTGCTCTCATTCTACTGTATAGCTCAGAGTGACACGGTTGCAAAGTACCTCTCCCAGGTGTCTACTGTGGCTGACTCTGTTCATATTTCCCAATGGTCACTCTTCCCTTGTACCCAGTAAACAAAATCATGATTTTAGGATGGTTGTGCTCACTCAGCTAGGAAAACTTATCCGCCAGCCTCTCTTGCAGCTGGGGCGGCCATGAATCATGGTTTTGGCCACTGAGACGTACAAGGAGAATGCAAAGTGGAGCTTCAGGAAAGTTCTTTAAAATAGGGAAGACCTCTTGCCCTTGGTATTTCCTTTTTATCCTACTTGGAATGCAGGGATAGTGCTGAAAATGGAGTCCAAGAAGCCACACCTATGAGGATGAAAACCCATGTGAAGGCAGGCCGAGAGTAAGACAAAAGAAACTGGGTCCTGATAGCATCATATAGTTGCTTACCACGCCTGAAATGTCAATCTCTCCACTTTTACTATTACGAAAAAAATTAACATCTCATCAGGATCAGCTGCTAACAGTTTTTTGTGGTATGGAGCCAAACATATTTCCAACTGATTTTTAAAACTCACTTTTTTACCAGAGCAAGATAGGCTCACTAATTATACTCACATGCTTAATACGAACAATGCATCGGGGGGCTATGGAAACCTTGGGCTATCTGTCAGTCTTGCCTGAAAGGGATGAAATGACAGCTCTGGCAAGCTGGATTGTAACAGATTTTAGCAGTGTGTGCATGTTTTCTTATAAACTCCATGGGCATCGACATATACCGATACCTGGAGTCAGCTGCTGGCAGAAATATCCTGTGTGCCAAGTTTAAATATTGCATGGTTTCTCTTACATGAGAAACCCGAAGTATAAATAAAGAGCAAAATAAAATGTAGATAGTTAATAGGGAGTGAGGTCATCTTTTTCAAATGGAAAGAGGAACAAGAGTTGCAGAGAGCAGGGAGTGATGGGAAGGAAAGTGGACAAAAAAGATGTGTGACGTACATGTAAAAACTCCCCACAATAAATGTAATCGTTATGTACTGCAAATATGTACTAAAAAGTAAAATAAAGAAATACCCTATGTGCAAATAAGAGTGAGAGTCATGAGCTCATGGACCTCTGTCAACAGGCATGTAATATAACCTTTAGAACATGAAGGAAACCAGTTACAGGAAATGCACTAGTGAACAATCTCAGTATTTGACCCCCATTCCTTTTGAGTCACTTTATATTGCCATCTTGCCACCCTGTTCACGTCCCACACTCTGAGGGTACAAAGCACCAGGGACTTTCATTACTCCTTAATTGGCTGGTAACCGATGCCTGCTACTCGTGAGAGGAAAAAAGCCCAGCTTTCTGGCCTTGAGATGAGACAGTGCCATATCAGAGCTCCCCCACAGGACCAAACTGAGGTCATGCTCTGAAGGACTGTGCCTGGGATCACACCCTTCCCTGTACTGCTTTCTGAATTCCCTGAATGACTCTCCTGGGACATCCTTCTGAAATCACTTACACATGAATTCTCATCTCAGTGCCTGCTCCAAGGAAACTCATCTAAGTTCTTCTTCTTTCTTCTTTCTTCTTCTTCCTCTTCCTCTTCCTCTTCCTCTTCTTTTTCTTCTTCTTCTTCTTCTCCTTCTCCTTCTCCTTCTCCTTCTTCTCCTTCTCCTTCTCCTTCTCCTTCTCCTTCTCCTTCTTCTTCTTTTTATTTGCTTTAACTTACCCATTTACTTTGGTGGTTTAAAGAGGAAAAAAAAGAGGTACTGTGCTACTTTATAAAGAAGATTTAAAAGCCAGGACTCCCCCTGCCCTTTCTCCTTAAAAGAGGAAATTATTAAATTGCTGTTTTACAGTTAGTTAGGGGGAAAAACCCCAGTGGTTTAACATATTTGCTTTCTAAATTCCCGTCACAGATTAGCCCAAATTGTGTGACTCTGGGAAACAGCCTTAATTGCTCCTTGTCACAGCTACCGCTCTGTTGACATTTCTAAATCAAAACGAAGCCTTCCTTCCCAGTGCAGTGAATACACAAATGAAGCTTTTCATAGTCGTGAAAACTGAGCCTGGCCACGGAACACTGAGGCCACTCTGTGATTTGAAATGGACATCTGGGCTTCTCCACCACTTCCTCGTGCTGGTCACCACAGGAAGGGCCCAGGCCTTCTCTCAAGCACTTTCACTCTGTGCTAGGATCTCTCTGACTACTGGACCAGAAAACACTAAGGCAAGAGCCACAAGCAAAAATCCAGGTGGCTGTCCAGGAGGAATTACAAACTGGACTCAAACTACCGGCTCCCCACCACGTTCTCTTGTCCTGCTAAGGTGGATGGTCAGGGCCTGCAAAAGAAACTCAAATTCCGAAGTGTCTCTAGTGAGTGTGGAATTTACCTCTGACAGAACACAGGGCCTGAGACACCAACAAAGCAAGACAAGGAGCATTCAGCTGCTTTAGAGCCTCAGCTGGGCTAAGAGCCAGTTGAGGGGATTCTACCTGCCATAAAGCAGGAATTTCAAGGTAAAGTCACCAGAGGGCCGGGGCACCAGATTAACTACAGGAAAGGGGCGGAAAAGACTTACTATTTTCCAAGTATCAATATCCGTCCTCAGGGCTCTCTTACAAGGGCAAGCAGCAAGTTCTTTCATCATCTTAATAGCTAGGCCAATATAACTATAAACAGCTAATGACTGCATTTTACTGGGGGCTACTATTAACTTGACAAGAGATACCTGAGAAAGTAGAGCACAACGGAAATCAGTCCCCGTGCTGAATAAGAGCTCTGCAGAGGGCAGAAACGCTGTTTGCAGTCTGTTCACACACTGAAGGATGTGTGATCCTGCATGCCAACCACTCTGACATGCAACAGTTCATTTCCCAGCTCCTTTGACTTACCTGGCGCTGTTCACATGCGTGAGTTTCTGTGGGGAACCTTATGTCTAGGCCAGGCCAAGCACTTCCTCAAACATAAAAGTAGGTAAACATGTAAGTATGTAAATCCTTCCTCCTCTATCCAGACTAGAAATTGGATCAGTTTTATTTCCTGGTGCCATCTTGAGCAGTTGGCCTTGAAAGTGAGAAGAAACTCCTGAGAGAAAGGGAATGTCCTTCATGTGGGATAGGTAGATATAAATGGGAAGACTCACTTTACAAGAACAAACTTACAAACTCTTGATGTTATTGTCATAAAAAATAAGTCTTTGAAAGCCATACCCATTGACCCAAAACCAACTTGGAACCCTGATTTGTCTTGTCACTTAAAGAACTCCCTCCTCCAAACCAGCAAAAATGAGCTTCCCTTCTAACCTTGCCACACCTCCCACATGAGGTCCTGTCATGGGAGGAAATAAAAGAACGTAGGGCCCCATCCTCCCTCTTTAATCTCTCAAGATCAAAAGATGTCATAACTTCTCAGCCAAATTCAGGGAGCCACAGTGAACCAATGCTGAGCACCAAGTAGTTTCAAGGCTCTGTTCTCACCCACTGAATTCATGAACATTCTTCTTCTTTACTTGCCTCTTCTGGCTGTCCCAGTACTGAATATTAATTTCCAACTTTCTTCTCCTCTTTACAGTTTCTTGGCTCTTCCTATGTCACTGCTGCTGCCTGGCATCATGCTAGTGCATCCTGCTGCTTATTGCTAGCCCAGGAAAAGATCAGAGTTCAAAACTGGAAGAGCAGTTTCTAATAAATATGTATCTCTTTTATACCATCATAAGTCAGGACCTCCTACGTACTTTCTGAGTAAATGAATGGTCTACTTGAGTAGGGTGGAGAGTCAGGGGTCTGCTATGGTTGGTATACATCATGCACAAGCAGTTAGGTGTAGCCTTATTCCAGCCTCACAACTGCATTTCATGGAGAAAGAACTTGAAATTTCCACTCCATGTCTTCTGGGAACCAGAGCCACACTTTCTTTACTCCACACTGGATGCCTATTATTTTACTTCTAAATCCAAATTCCACCTTAGATACTTCTTGTAATCATAACAAAAATATAAATATTTCAGTCAAAATAGTTTTCAAAACATAATTGACTTTAAAATCTCTATGGACACATTTTGGTTAACCCTCTCCATTCCTCTTCTTCCCCTAAACATGCATACATGCACCTGAAGCCCTTCAACTCCAATCTATATGACTAGTTTATCTGCTGGTAAGGGAAAGACATCACAAGCAACAAGGCTGCAGATAGAAAGTTCTGCCAGAAATGCAGATCCACGTGACAGACAGGCAGGCAAGAGAATGGGACTAGAACATATGGGAAACAGCTATGCTGGAAGTCACAGGCTGTTGGCCTGCTGGATGCGGTCAGTGGACATGTTTTGCTTGGTTCATACGATGTTCAGAAAACATTTTAATTAGCTGCCAAAGTCATGAGATCTCACACAAATGTGAATTTCTTGTTTTTTATTGTAAAACAGGAAAACTGGCAGCATTAGTCCTCAGTTCCCCCTTCCTCTGTAACCCCTGAGTGCTGCTGGAGCAGCAGCTGACCTTGCGGGTGAGGCTGGAACCTTTCATTTTTCCAGTTTCCATCTCTCTCTACTGCCCCAACTCTGGATCTGTCCACCTATTTACACATCTGCCTTGCCCCATCCCTGTAGACTGTGAGGCATGTGCCACTAGTTCTTGCACTAGAACCCCAGAGAGTATCTATTAGGCCAGCTTGCAGCTTCAAAGAGCCTAGCAGACAATGGCAAGCCCCAATCACATGCCTTGCACATTTCAGGGTGCTCCAGCTGTTTTCAACCACCAGGATCTGTACCTTTACACCTGAGAAGGCCTCTCTGATCATGTACCTGGTGGGCAGAAACACTGGGGAATGCCTCCCAGGAGACATTAAATCCCACAACTCCCAGAGTTGTCCTGCAGAGTTAACCCCATTTCCCACTGTGGCTGGTTTAACAGCTCACTTTTCATTTGCTGCCTCTTGCTATCTATTTCACGGCCCAATCATTGTTCCTTGCATTGCATCAATTGGCCCTCAATTCCTTGCTTCCAGGTCTGGGAGTCCCAGAACAAGATGACATCTCACATTGTGTGGAAGAATCTTCTAGAAGCCTATTCTGCTATTTTCCCTTCTAGCCTGGCACAGCTTCTCTGCAACTCCCCCACAAACAGCTGCATCCCCTTTGTGCCCAAACTTAGGTATGAGCCCTCTGAACCTGGCCTAAAGCTTGTACTTTCATGTCCATGTCTGTGTCCACATGTACCATGGAACAGATCAATACCACGAAGATGCACATGTGGGCCCAGTCCCTTTGAATTACA
>RJWT010050727.1:0-10805 GCA_004365215.1 Cuniculus paca
GAAGTGTCCAGGGGGCTGCTGGAATGCATGTAGAGCAGGTCCTGCCTCTGCCTTCCCTCCAAGCTCCTTACCGGCAAGCAGGCATCTCCCTTTGTCCATTGGAATGTGCTCTGAGCAGAGCCTGCCTCTGCCTTCCCTCTGAGCTGGTTACTGGAGAGCAGCCTCTCACTTTGTTGGAATGCCAGTTACATGTATTTTGAACCAGCAAATGTTGAAATCCTATCTGAGTCTAAGTTGGGTGCAAAACAAACTTGCAAGACAAATATGTAGCCTCATGCTATGCTGGGATACAAAAAACCTTCCAGTCCAAAGTTATATAAGAAGGACTCAACAAAAAATCCCAGGTCCTGATGGATTCACAGCTGAATTAGTTCTTGGTGGTTTCAGTCCATAATCATCTGGCTCCAAAGCAGGGTGGCATGGCACTGAGGCAACACTTCAAGGCAGCAGCCAGAGCAAAAGAGAAAGGGCCAAGATTTCACTTTCCTACTTCCATCTGTTTGAAATTCTTTTGTCTAGATTCTGTGTAGATCCAGAATATAAGTCTCTGGTTTCTTTGGGAGCTGACAAAATAGGTGCTCTAAAAAAGAGTAAGAATTTGGAGGTGTTTAACTGCTCCTTATAGAATCCTTGAAAAGAGCAAAACAGAAAATCCTCTTGCTTTCGAACTCCAACATCAGCTCTAACTTCCATTTATTTGGTTTCCATGAGTCCTTATGGAATTTTTATGGCAGTAAAAGGTCTGTCTCCTTATTGGTGCCTTCCCTCTGACATTTAGGTGTGAGTTTCTTCCTTTCTAGTAGTACTTCCTTTTTTGTTTTTAGTCATCATCTATTGTGATTGCGTTGAATGAATATATTTATCATATATTTATAGTCTACTATTTACCTGGTAGTTTTTATGTGACCGTGATATAGAAGGAACCAAGCTGAAAATATTTGCCCTCATAGTACACTGATTGTGGGGAATTATAATTGGCAGTTCTTATCTATTCTTTATGGTGAATTAGAAATATTTAGTTTTTTATGCTCATTAACTTACTCGTTCCTCCCAATCCTTATTGAAACCATAAACATATTTTACAGATAAATAAACCATGACAAAGAGAAGTTAAACAACTTGCCTAAATTATTGAGAAATAACTGATAATAGTAGAACTTGAACTGAGGCCATCTGAAAGTCAGGGACATCAGCCTTAACTACTGGACATTCTGCCTATCTGTGGTATGAATGCTGGAGTGATTTGAAGATTAGGCTTAGTTTTCAGTTGGAGTGTTAATTTTTCCCTTCCTTATTTTGCTAGTGATGTATAATCTCTGTGAAAAACTAGCAAATTTAGAAAAGCAAAAGAAGAAGTAAAATCAGATCATCTAAAATCTCACCACTTAGATAAGTCCCTGTTAACATATATTCGAAAGTATATGTGTACATGAATATGTGTGCATATGCATGCACTTATTTTGTCTATACATTTACATGTATAATGTTTGGTAATCTTCATTTTTACTTATTTCAGATTGGCAGATTTTGTTCTGTGTGTATGCCCAGTTCTAAACAAAAAGAATTTCTTCATTTGGTTACATCCTTACGAGTACAATTGTTGGTGAAAGGGTAAACAGAAATTTCTTAAAAAGGCTTTGATCCACATTGGCAAATTATTCTTTAGTAAGCTTTTGTATAGGATGACAAATACATGTTCTTTTGTAATAGCATCGATTTAATCACAGACAGTAACGTTCTTTTAAAGATTTTCTAATCTGAGAGCAATATATGGTATTTCTCTATCAGATTATTATTTTCATTGGACTTTGTATTAACCAAATAACCAGTGTTATTTTGGTTTTTCTTTGATAGATATGTTGATGATTTTTACTCCAATTCGGATTTATAGTTTGTTGATTTGTTTATTTTTGCCAGCTTTCTATTTTTCCCAGAATTTCTTTTCATATTAGTAAGTTTATTATGTTTTCTTTTTAAGTGGGCATTTGAAAGCTTGTGAAGATGATTTTGTTATTGAAATTGAAAGCTAATTAACTATGACCTCATCATTTCTTTCATCCCAGATCTTGTGAAATCTTTATGTGACTAACATAACAATACAATAGCAATGATAGTTACCTTGTTAGGCTATTTTCTTGTCAAATTATGTAATTAACCTACCAGTGACTGTCAAATGAAATTTAAAAATACCAGATCCATATTCCATAAAGGATATAGTTACTTGTGTAAACTTGTTCTTTTCCACCCAATTGCAGAATATTTGAAATGAAATGGATCTCAGCTAAATGTTCTTTTTCTCATACTCATTTCTGGTTTTGTCTGGGTTTAACAAAAACAGATACTAAACACTTGCAATGTCCTTAATGAAAATGAATTGCTGTACAAAATTTTATTGTACTTCAACACATTGGTAAATGTCCTGTGGATTATGCACAAATATGCATATGTTGTATGGAAGACTCTCAAAATAATGGTGAGGATAACAATAAATTTAAATTGTGTCCCTTTTCTAGGAAGTAAAAACAAAACCAAATGAAGAACAGGTTGAGTAATCTCAATATGCTGATAGGTTTCTTTTTTATTGCATAAGTCTAAACTCTTCCCATGCTTTAGCATCTAAAAGAGAAAAAAAAAGACAGGTAAAGTGAAACCATGTTCTCTAAAAGCTTGCACCTGCCTTGAGTTGCATTTCCTGTTAATGAGCACAGAAGGTCCTTTAGGAGGCACTGTCTGCACACAGAAGCCCTTCCTCCTATATCAGACTCTTTGGCTGCTTCACGATTTTCAAGATGAATAGTGGCCTTTGCAAGGGTTTATTACCTCCTGCCCGTCTCTAGTGTGTGGTTGTCTATGCAGAGTTACATCTACCGGTCAGCCTGGAGACCTGGCCTTGCCTGCCTTGTCCCTGCTGCCTTTCAGCCAGTATCCATCAGCCTTCCAACACTTCTGATCAAATTCAGGGCAAATCACTAAACAAAGTTCATCTTTTTCTTAAACAGTTGTGTGTCTTTCGCAAACACTTAAGAAACAAGCACCTGCATTCATCTCTCCAACATTTCTTAAAGCAATAGTTTCGGTACAGAAGAAAATGAATAGCACCTGGAAAAGTGCAGTAATTTTGTGTACACTTAGTCATAGAAGAACTGCAACAACTGTATATCTTGGTGAAGACTAATTTTCTTTCTTGGGGTTTGACCAGTCTCATAATTAGACATAATTCGTTAGTCCACAGTCCCATGTGACCTTTTTTAGCCACTGCATGTTGTTCACTGGAAGATTAGTTTACATCCCTGGCCAAATGAAAACTAAAGACAGAGAATATTCTAAAGTCAGGGTTCATTTGGTTACTAGAGAGTATTAGTTTTGAGTACACAAAGAATGCTTTAATCTAGAAACAAAGTAGTATCACTAATAGGATAACTGAATATTTGAATGATATTTCTAATTTTGTTAAGGACTTCAGGGAGATAATCCCTGGTCTATTGCATTGAGTTGAACAGAATTATTGTTCCTCATAGAGATATCAAGTTAATCTGAATCATAGATGTTTGACAGGTAAGTAAAAATGAAAATTATTGTTCCAGAAACTGGGGATTATGGAACTTCTATGGAACTATACATGTACAATTTAATACTGATAATCCTTCAATTTAGATGAGGAGTGTTATCTGCCTTGATAATATTTTTTAATATCAAGGTCAGGATTTTATCTTCCATATCACAAATACTTTGAAAAATTATTACTTGGGGGACACCATGCACACTGTAAATAGCAAAAGTAATGATCTAACAGGTCTTTTTTTTTCCCTCAGAGATATGAAAGTGGAATCAGAAACTATGTATTTATAGGCTAAAAATAATCTCCTGAATCTTATTTTCAATCACATTTTCAAACCACTCAGTCTCTCTTAAGGGAATTCATCACTATGGTTATTTCTCCACTCAACCTGTCCTTCTAAATCTCTAAGAAATGGAAGAACAATTTACAGCATTAAGAATGTTTACTGAGGGTGTTTTAGGAAGCCTTGACCTTTAACAGAGTCTGTAATATGAAGGGCTTGCGACTGTTTCATTTCATAACACAAGAAAAAATATAAAGAAAAGTAATGAGCAAATATAATCAAGTATGCTACACCATTACTTTAATCAGATGTTGCTAATTGCTTTCATTTTTGTATTTTGATGGAAAAAATTAAATAGCTCTATATAAAATGTAATTTGAATAGTCTGGTATGAGTTCTTATTTCAGTGGGAATTGCAGATTGCTGAGCATCTATTCACTGAACGTTTTAAATAATCTTTTTAATACCAAACTCTGAAATTAAAGAATGAATAAGATCAGCTTCTAAAAGCATTGTTTTAATTAATGATTTTATGATTTGCAAGTATAAATTTCACTGGTAATTAATTGTTTTTCATGCCAATCCAGGCCAGGATAACACTTACAATTTGTAGAAATATGTAAATAGTAGAGGGTTCATTAAAAGTTTCAACCACTATAGAAATAAGGAAGATAGAGGATATTTGAGTATTAGTTTATTCCTGTATTTTACCAGTAAAATATATACCAAAAATGTAAAATATATGTACAGGTTACATAACTTTTAGAAAGTACAAAATCTTACCAAGTGCTAAATATTTTTCAAACTATTTGTTCAAAGGATATACAATTTTTATTCCCATGCATTTTTAGAAATTTGAAGACTACCATTAAGAATTTTGTCTCATCTGGAATGAATAAGTGTGATTATACCTATTGTATACATTAAAAAATTCACCCAGTAAGTTAAAAGAAACACATTAACAGTGTCTCCAAGGTGAGAAGTTGATATGACGAGGACTTGAAACAGATTCCTTCACTCTGAGGAAAAGATCCTCTAATGTTTTCACATGTAACTAAAACTGGTAAACTGAGTTATGAATACAAAGTTGACATTTGCCATGCTATAGGTCTTGAGCTATATGAACCATTCTTAAGAAATTTAACTCAACATGTATAAATTGCCTAATATGTGGCTGATATTCTGTTATTTCTGCATAACCACATGTTGTTTCAACCTTATTCTTGATCTCAAAAGCATTCAGAGTTACAGGTATATTCGTAATGCACTATGATATAGTAAGCAGCTGATTATTAGAGAATATACAAGAAACTCACAGGAGGGAGAAGTGTTGACTTTTCCTGAATTGAGAAGTCTTCTTGGAGGATTCATTGTCTGGATTAGAATTTAGAATTTGAAGGTCCATGTTTTCTCATTACATATAATGTGAAGGCTGTAAATTGCTCAGGTTAATAAAATAAGGAGCAAGTGAAACTCAGGTAAAACACATGTTTTCCGCTAGATCTCACGTCAGCTCCTTTTTGTATGTTCAATATATTACTTAGTATAAAACTGAGAAAGCAACCCTGCTTCTTTCTCTGGGACATTCTTACATCAGTGCACTCTTGCCATCAGTGCACCCTTGCAGCCAAAGGATTGCAATTATCTATTGTGTGTTCTATGCGCTAACACCTGAAAAATCTTTTTACAATGCAAATCTGTTCTAACCATGTGGCCAGAAACTTTAAGGTGAATTTGTAAGACTTTTGAGGTACCAGCCAAGATTGGTATCTAAATTAAGTCAAATTTTTTGCATAATATTTAGGCTTAAATTAATGTTTAGTTATTTAGGAACAGAGAATGAAGTGTAGATTTGAAAAAATCCACTTGAACTTGAGTTGTTAGAGGTAGGAATTGTCAAAATTGGTCAATGTTCCATTCTTATCCATGGAACAGTGTAAGACACTTGGTATTATTGGTTAACTCTATTCATGTACTTTACAAATATAATTAATATACTAGGATTTATAAATAGTACATAGTATTAAGGAAAAACCTTCTGCTTATTGAGCAGAAGTCCTCATTGTTTTCATTATTCCTAAATAATTACATTAGCCTCAATGCGTATGTTCATATTATCCTTGATTTCTAGAACATTGTCAGGGGTTTGCTATGGTCTTTATTTTTTGAGTGCAGTCACTGAAACTTACAGAAGTTAGAAAAAATTTACCTAATGTCATATCATGTAGCTAATAAGTGTCAGAACTAATGCTCAAAACTAGATCTACTTGGCTCTACAGTCTGTACTCTCTGCTACAATCTGTACCCTCTACTACAATCTGTTCTATTTCCTATCTCCGGTTGGTGCCATCTGACTATGCTTATTTATTAAAGTACCAAGAAATCCTATTTATACAATGTGCGACCCTCCTGTCAGAGGAAGACTTCTGTGTCTATATTACCCTGTCCTTCCCTTCTTACCATGCAAAATATATTGGGCTTATTGTAAAGGACTGAAAGGCTTCAAACCTATTTTGGAGGAGAAAGGTAGATTTAGAAACAATTGCTCTACGTATGCACCATCATTTTATCTTCCTAGATTTTCCATTAAAAATAAACATAAAGCTCTACCAGAATTTTTCCCCTCCAAGAATTGACTGATTTTACAACAACTGTATCTTCATGCTTTCACAGATTGGGAAACGACCTCTGTTGGACTTGATGGATTAACCTTAGTAGTTTATGATTTCACATTGGCTCTTATTGAAATGGGCCTGTGCTTGCAATGAATCCTACAGGGACTAGATTAAACTCTAACAAAATGATGCAAGCAAAAACTAAAGATCTAATAATTTCTCAAGGGATGAATTAGAGTGAGAACTGATTATTATCACAAGTAACCAAGGAGTTAGATTTTAACGTTTGTGGTTTGCTTGTTATTATTCTTTTCTTCCCTATAATGTTACTTACAATTTTATCTTTTTTTTCTATTTTATTGCTTTGAGTATTATCCTTTTTAAAACTGGTTGTTTTCCTTGAATTTATCATTTTCCATTTTTCAACATTTGAATATGTATTTACTTGTTTAAAAAAATTCCATTTCTCCATACATGGATTTACTAACCATGAGTTTTTCCAAGAGCTGGTTTATTGGATTCCATAAGTCCATGGGCATCGTTTGGTTCTAAGTGGTATAATTAAAAATACTAGCTTATTTTTAATCCAGTGGTTATTAATAAATGTGTTTTATTGTTATTTTATAAGTATATTTAATAAATTAATATAGCGTAGATGATTGTCACATTTTGGAAAATATGGAGATTTCTTCCCCTTCAGTTCATGCATGCTTACTTGACAAATATTTCATGGTGATTTTAAAAGTATAATATTCATGTTTTGTCAATTCAGTTGGCTATGCTATTTTATTAAACAAGGCTTTTAATTTTATCTATTTTTCTTCCACATATTTTCAGTTACTGAGAGAATTCTGTAACTATGCTAGTCTGATAAAATTTTTCTAAAGGATTGTTTGCATTGTCTGTATGTTAATGCTATGATTTGTATTGAATAAAAAAGTTCTTTATACTCTAATTATCCTGAAGACTTAGAAAAAGTAACAAAATAAAATATCCATGTTTATCACATTTGACCTCAAATTATATTTTACATTGAAAATATTGCCCACTTAGCTTTTTGATTTAATTGCTGATCCTCATTTTTATTCATTTTTATTTGAAGGAGGATCTGTTGTCTATGTAACATGTTTAGAGACATTAAGTAACTTGCCTATAATCATTCAGATAGCATCTGATAAACTAAGAGCTCAACTTTAAAAGTCACTGTTTATCTCATTCTACAATATTTAGTCATTCATGCCAGAAGTGTAGAAAATAATTAAGGGGAGAAAGTAAGAGGTTTCATGATTTTCTTTGCAAAACTCCATTTAAATCTTTTGGAACATCTCATAATTAGTCAATCTGTGATGGTTTGTTGGTTCTCTTTTTAAATTCTTAATTACATTTACTTTAGAATTGATACATGTAAGCATAAACATTTGTCCACACTAGTATCCTGTTCCAATTCATGTGTACATTGTGCAAATCCAATTATACTTACCCATCTCTACAAAAATGTATGTGTCATCACTTGTTTATGATGAAAACTTTCAAAATATTTTCTTCTACTTTTTGAAATGCACAGAACATTTATGTTAGCTATACTTGCCCTACTGTTCAATAACACACTGGAGTTTCTTTCTTCTATGTAACTGAAATACAAATAAATAAATAAATAAATATTTAAAAAATAAAGAAGGCTCTTTTGCTTAACTTGGTACCTTGATTATTTTTATATTTATATTTTCATAACCATTAATTAAGATGACCTTAATACTTTCCTTAGGTTGACTAAACTTCTCATAAGCTTTGTCTGGATTCTACTACCTCCCTTTTCTTAGAACATTTAATTTAGAAATCTTGTAAACATAAATACTTGTTTTGCATTTCCAAATGCATACATGCACGTGAATCTCACTATGTAGTTCAGTCTGGCCTTGAACTCACTATGTAGTTCAGGCTGGTCTTGAACTCAAATTTCTGTGGCAGTCCTTCTGCCTCCACCTTTGGAGTGCTGAGATTACAGGTGTGTGCCACTACACCCAAGGAGATATTCTTGATAGTGTTAAATTCCAGGAATACCTTTCTCAAAGAGGTAGGAGGTATCTCTGAGGTGTCATCAAAAAGATAACAACTCAGACCTCCCAATCTTTGAGTGTAGCAGACTAATTGGTAAACTTCTTGCTGCAGATGAGAAAACTGCCTTAAATAAGGTTGTCCTTGTCTTTCAAATCTTTTCTAGTGCACTCCTTCCTTTGACAAATCTGCAGAAAACATATACCCAAATCAAGGTAAACATGTTACCATTACAGTCTTCTCTTTCTTGATTGTTATAGTTTACAAAATTCATTCAGAATTGGTGAGGACAACTTTGACCAAGAAAATCATGGTTCTATCTTTATATTTTTACAAAGGAAAACTCAAGGCTTGAAACAATTTTTGGTAAGGTCTTGTTTAAAATCAAATTTTATGGAAACTATTTTTAAAAAGAAAGAAAATTTTACCCACTTTTAGCTGTGGGTTGAAGTATGAAATTTATTTAAAAGGGTTAAGATAAATGTTTAAAGATTTGTATGTATTTAGACATATTTGAAGATAGGGCTGGAAGAATTCTAATCATTAGAGAGTAAAAACCAACAAAAGTTAAGAAATAAACATTCAAAAGAGAAAACCTGGACTCAAAATATTAAAAATGTTTATATATTTGTATACTTCCTTAGGCAATACCACTTAGTCTACGCACTTGTTTAGAGGCAAGAGCCGACATGAGGATGAGACATATCTAGGGGAAATTACTGTTTATAAATGCATGTGGTCATTTAAGTATTTTTAATGTGAACAAAGGAGAAACTTCTTAGATATCTTGACTACTACTTTTATTTTATCAGAAAATTCTCCAGTGATTTCCACTGAAGACTGACCAGAAACAACTTTTCTCTTTTTATTTCACTTGGAAAATTTCAGTTATACTGTTATTTAATGTTTTCATTGGAATCAGAATTCTATTTTTTCTTTGAAAAACAGAAAAGGGCAGTATGTGAAAGTAGGACACATGTTATTTTTTTCTCCACTGTTAAACAAAAAACAACACAATATTTGCATATTTTTCAAATAGTTTTATATGTTCTCTGTAACAATGTTAAGCAAATCAGCACATTTACCTAAGGAAGAAATAATCTCTTAAAATACTTAGAAAAACTAACTTGTTAAATGGCTTCTAGTGTTCATGTGCTTTTACATAAAAAACTAAAACAAAATCCCTACAAGATACAAGAAATTAATCAATTAATCAGGTTAATAAGAACACTTCAGTAGTTTTTGAAAGTACATTTAAGTAAAAAATTGAAAAATGAATGGATAGGAAAAAAAGATCTATTATTTGTTTGCAAAGAGAACTAAAATGGGGGGGGGAATTCAACCCAGTAAATTTCATAGACTATTTTTCATGCATCCAATTTCTGGGGATAAATATTAAAATAAACTTTGTTGTTTTCTCATAATGCCACCAACTTGAAGTCAGACAGTATTTGGCATTTTTACGCACAAGAATAATCTTTTCACAAGTTTTATTTGTCAAAAATATGTGAGCTGTAGTCTGCAGTGCAGTATGTAAACACCATAAGGTGGCTACTTTTAATCAGTCGTTTTGGTTCCTGTTTCTGGAATTGCTCACTGGAGTAGTGAACCTAATAAAAGTATGTTATCTCTTCTGCTAATTTCAGTACCACAACAAAGGGTTTCAAACAGGAATTCAAAGGAGGCATTTCATTTGGAAAAATAAACTTGTTTTTGTAGTAAATTCTTCCAATCCTTCAGGTACTTTGGAAGTGGGTACTTAGTAGTGCTTTACCTGAAAGTGGTACTTTGGGGAGATTTCCTGCAGGAGTCATCCTGCCTGGGGGTTGGATCAGAAACATCAACATCAACAGATTTCTCTTCATGTTCACTCTGTCTGACAGTTTAGATTAGAAATATCTACCAGCTGTTCCATTTCTTACCTTTCTTAGTTTTGGTAAAGTGACAAATATAACAGATTTATCATTTTTTTCTATTGCTAAAATGTCAGAGTTAGCTTACCAATTACAAAAAAAACAAAAACAAAAACAAAAAAACAAAAAACAAAACAAAACAAAAACCTTGTAAAAGATATCAGGACTTCAAGCAAAGTGAATTTAACTTTTTAAAAATAATGAGAGCATTCAAAAAATTAAATAGAAATATAAGCTACATTTTTGGGAAGAGTTTTTATTAAAATGTAAAAAAATTTAAACATTTTCAAAATAAAAGAAAAAGAAACATAAAGGAAAACCCAGCTCAAGAGTAGTCTGTAAATAGAGTCTAAAATGGCAGAGGAAGGGGCTAAGAGGAA
>RJWT010050728.1:0-10805 GCA_004365215.1 Cuniculus paca
ATGAAAGCTGAAATTATTATGGTGAAATTTTCACTTATTTAAACTGTATTCAAGATATGTTCTTAACAGCGTTTTCTATAATACCTAATGAATTTACTATGCAAAATATACTGGATCTTTTTATTTGAATAATTTTTATTTCCTAGCAAAAGTTTATCAACAAATATCTTAAGTTTAGCTTACAATAATTTGCCTAAGCATTTTGCATGGGAGAATGCAACACATGCATCTAAAAAACAATAAAATTAAAATTTTACTACTACATATTGAAATTTAAATTAATTAAAAACTAATTAAGATGACTGTGTTCTTGTGGGAAAATGTGATTAGAAAGAAGGAAACAGTCTTACAGCATAGCTCTTTATTTATGGAAATAAAGGCTACAAAATGTACATATTAATAGTTTTTCAATTAAATTAAATTTGAATCACCTTTGCCATTAAACTGTATTTTTACCTCTAGTGGCATTTCCTCATTCTCTATTAACATTTTTAAGGAGAGGAGAGACAGACAGAGAGAGAGAATGAACTTCACGCAGACAGAGACCATAATAGTTCATTAGCCATGCATAGCTCAGCAGCTCTCATACCTGACTACATTAGATCTTTTGTACTTTTCATTTTTTAGGTCACACAAATACTGTAAGTAATGTAATGAAACCACAGCTTTGTCTGTATTTTCTCATATAGTCAAGCCCTGACTCATAAAAATTTCATATCTTAACTCTAAAACAGATTAGCCTGTATTTTTTCATAAATGCTTTAGTTTAAAAATCCTTCTTTCCTGAAAGGCATTCAGACTATGTCTTTGGTAAAGTACTATGAAAAACATCATTAAATTTTTTTTCACTCAACAAAATGACAACTGTTTAGTTCAATGGATCAAAAATTTCAAAACTCAAAAAAAAATCATATTTGTGAATCAAGGTAGGTACTTCACAAAATATTAGATGATAGAAATGCGTCTTCTGGATCTTAAAGTGACAAAGAACAGAGCCCACACAAGAACATTTAGGTCAAAGAAAACTCAAAATAAGTTCAAAGAAAGAATAGTGGTGGATAGGTCTTATGGGGTAGCTGGAAGTCAAATCACAAAAATTACTTATTTACAATGGTGGATCATAGTTACCAAAAAAAAAAAAAAGTGACAAAAATTCCAAGATAAAAAGAAATGATGTTCCATTTACAACTTTGTCATAGCATAAAGTGACAAATGCTATTTCTAGATAAAGCTGCCTGTCAGAAAGGGAAGATAGCTTCTGAAGAAGAGGAGAAAGCAGGAAGAGAGGGAGAATCCAACAGCTCACTATTAATATTGTGGAGTTGCTCATAGCAAAGAAGAAAGAACATCAAGGAAAACAACTTCACTATTTCTCACTCTTAGTTTTTTCATTTTCCCCATTTCCTCCAGCTAACACTGTGTTACACTAAAAATAACAGAAACATTCCCCTAGACGGACTCTGCAAGTTTAGTTGTTATCTAAAAAAATACAAATAAAGAAATACTACAATACATAAAGAATTCGAAAAAGAAAAAAATAACAACACCTAGCAAGGAGCCATACTTGATGAATATAGTATGAAATCCTTCTAACTTAAAAGGACAGAGGCAAATCTTGGTTAAGAGCCATTCCAGCTGATTAGGAGCACGGATGTGATCCATTTACAAACGTGCTGTTCCAGTTAGCTGCTTTCCTCATCTCACTGACCCTAGGTTACAGTCTGCCTTCATCCTGACTTAGCAATGAGTGTGCAAAAAACCCTGGGCTGTACCAAACCTTTGTCTCATGTCTTAAGGGCCTCTGTGAATTACAGTGTTTTCATGATATTTCCATGATAGGTGCCTTTCCACCTATCTGGAGACATTTGCAACATTTTTGTTTTACCCCAAATTCTGATAAAATAATGTAAGTGTTTTTCTTGGTTCATTATGTAGTCTTCTAATGATTAAGTAAGTTGTTGTACTTGATTATCCAGATTTACACTGCAACACTAATCATGTCAAAGTTAGGCATCTAACAAAATAAGTATTGACTTAGTAATAATCTCTTCTCTCTGAAGACTTCCTAAGAACTACTACTTCAGATTTAATTGCAATAGGAAAAGAATAAGTATTTCATGAAATAAATCAGGACAGAGTTCTTAGAAGTCTATGTCAATTTTAAGCTTATAATTCCAAGCAAGGAAATAAAATTTGGCATAGATTTTTGAAACGGAGAGTAAAAGTACATCTATAATTATACATATAGATATTTGACAGAATATGGATTAAAACTGACTCATTACCTGATTTTAAATGATCTGAGGTAAGAATGGTTTTATCATTTTTAAATGGTTACATAAAATCAAAACAAAATAATACTTTGTGAAATACAAAAATGACATATATGAAATTCAAACTTAAGTGTTCGTAGTCTCACTTATTCGGGTATTGTCTATAGTTACTTTTATAGCATAATGTTAGTGATGATTAGTTTTGACATAGATCTAGACCACTAGACCCTATAATATTTACTAGCCTTTTGCCAAAAATTTTTTGCCAAATCCTGTTATAAAAAATAACTTGGCTTCGAACTCTAAAATCAAAAATGGTTTGATATATATTAAAAGCATGAGTTGTTAAAATGAAATTATGATGCTGCAGCATTAATAACGAATGCAATA
This sequence comes from Cuniculus paca, assembly GCA_004365215.1. Taxonomy (NCBI): domain Eukaryota; kingdom Metazoa; phylum Chordata; class Mammalia; order Rodentia; family Cuniculidae; genus Cuniculus; species Cuniculus paca. The sequence continues at coordinate 2,664 of RJWT010050728.1, forward strand.
AAGAAATAATAAGAAAATATCCAACGGAACACAAGAGTTACATAGTTACACACATATAGAATAGTACCAAAACATGGCTCAAAGTTTAAATAAATGCTCAAAACATTCTTAAGCAAATAAAAAAATTCTACGGACACGTCAAGCTCTTATTCAGGTGTGGGAACAATATTAAGGAAAAGAATAACCTACAAGCTGGTGATAACTGTATCTTATCACCAGATAACCAAGATAAAGCAGAACCTATTAAAGCATTGGTGATTTTACCTTTTCCATCAAAAAGAGAAAATGCCGAAACTGAAATGCAATATTAGATATACAAAAAATCAAATGTCAAGAATAAGACAAGTCATTTTAAATAAGTCCAGCTATACAGGACCAATAATTACAGTTTCAGTGTACTTAAAAAAAAGAAAAAACAAGCTTTAATTGTTACAATGGGGCCATACTCAATCTCAGAAGAGTTATAAACAAGAGAAGAAACACAATATGCAAAAGAGGCAGATGTTCTTTTTTTTTTAATTAAAAGTATTGTAGAATACAAAGTTTAGTGAGATCGACACAATTCCTTAAAAATTTCTAGAATAGGTTATTAAACAGATGGTTTATTTTTAAAAACTACCATGGATTTATTAAAAATAATCCATGCCAGCCAAACTTTATTTCCTTTCCTGACACTGTTACTATACAACTGTACCAGAGAAATGTCTTAGTTACACAGTATGTCAACAAACAAACCAAGGAAAGTATAGAGAACGTCTCTTAAGTCCAATTTCAGCTAGTTCACTTACTATTTGCTTACCTTTGGAAAATACCTTAACATCTGGAGCATCTTTCCCATTTTTGCATGTTTTGAAAGCAGAGGCACTGGTAGAATTTGCTCTTTAATTTTCATGGGTGTTTGAGTAGACTGCCTTGGTACGTAGAGAGGGTGTTTCTTTCAGAACCCATTTGCTTACAGTCCATTATAAAAGAATAGGGTCCCTAAACTTGAGTTTCTTCATTTGTACTGGAACTCTCCAAATATGCAACATCAACAGCAGGCATTTGATAGACTCCCTACTGGACATGGTGGACAAGAGAACCCGAGCATAGATGAAGCTCATGCAGCTTATTGTACAGTGGGTAAAAAGAGCCCTTGCTTCTGACCCAAGAGTCTTGTGCCTTCCACAAGCATCAACAAAACAGTGACCAGCTAATTTGTCCACTTTCAAGTCCTGTAAAATCTCACACTTTTCACAGTTCTTAATACACTATGACTCAGCATTGTCATTTAAAAAATAGGGATAATAACTGCCTTATAGAGTAGTTAAATACATATAAAGTGTTTACAAAAATATCTAAGTAAACTGATAAATGTCAAGCATTATTTTAATATAATGATGCTTAATTTCAAATTTATATTGTCTGCTAAACATTCACACCGAAAGAACTCACATGTAAAGGAGTCCACCTTCACTAGTAATGGAACAGGCTCTACTCTTAGCCATGTTCTGCTATTTCAAAAATGATTAAATAGAATATAAATTTATTAATAGAAATTAGGTGACACAATTGCTAAAATAGAATCAGAATTTCTTAAAAATCATCACATTGAATAACTGAACTTAAAAAGCACAACTTTAACAAAAGTATAAGTCCTATTTCAAAAATAAACTCAGATTATATGTTATTTACAATTTGTATAAAATGATTTCTAGTTCTGTTTACTATATAACATATTCAAAAAGTTAATTTGCTACCACATGTTAGGCAGGCTGTATTTATGATGTAGTGTTCAACTCTTAAGACATTTTACAGGGAAATTTCAACCAATATAAATTTTTGAAAATACAGATTATTTTTACTACACACAACACAACTGAGAAACTTGTCTTCTTTAGACTAAGATAGAAAAGAATTTCTGGGGATGATAACTTAGCACACACCTGAAAGACTATGAAATACCACATGTAAAATAAGACATGGAGCTAAAAGTAACCTCTGATTGATTCCAATTCAAAGTAAAAGCCAGATGTGGTGGCACATGTCTGTAATTCCAGCACTTGGAAGGCTGAGGCAGGAGAACTGCCATGAGTTCCAGGCCAGCCCAGGCTGCAGAGTGAGGCCAGGCCAGCCTGAACAAAACAAAAAAAACAAACAAATAACCAAGTGAAAAAGAACTTTTTAGCAATTAAATCTCTTTCAAATGTTGAATTTTATGACAAGTTTTTCATTCGTGGAAGTTACGGAAAGTCACTAGCCAGGACTACCATCCTGAACTCTGTCCACCTTCAGATGTTTTTAAACTATTTGTCCATATAAAAACAAACACAGGTCATTTCTCCAGGCTTCTCATTTGTTTTCATTTTTATCTTTTCTCCATGGTTTCTGATTGACTTCAACTCAGCCCACTCAAACTGAAAATTTGTTAGCAGGCCATCTGACTGTTAGATTTACCCCATTGGCTATTCTTTTTGTATATTCTAAAGACCACAGGCAATCTGACAGCTCTCAGATAATACTCCCGAACTCCACCTCCCATCTGGCTTCTGGGGCAGGGATTAGAAAATTCATTTTATAATCTCAAAGATTCCTTTCAACTTTAGAAGTCTTGGATTCTTCTTACTTACTTTGCCATTTACTGAAACTGGTGATATCTAGTGATTGAGTAATGAATAAATGTAATATAATTAATAACATGTTTTTTCCTTCTGTAAAATCCAGCTATCTTACTAGGTTTTACATCTTTCAGTTAGTCATAAAGATGACAGGGACTACAGATGTACAGACAATAAACACCTGTGGTAACAAGAAATACAAGTGTGAAGAGGAGAGAAAGAGAGAGAATGAGGAGTAAAGAACTATGGTGAAAAAAAAAAGAACTATGGTGAAGCTCAATATTCCATTTAGAAAGCACTGACAAAAACTCCCTGTTTATAAGACAAACAATTGCTTAAAAACCCAGATAAAACTACATGCTATTTAAAAGTACATTTGAATGAAAGCTGAGAGGATTCTAAACTAAGAAATTATGATAAGAAGAATCAACTACATTCTTGCAAAGGTAAAAATGATAAAATAATAAAGACAAAACTCAAACATATTACGCTCAGTGAAAACTCCTAACTCCGAAGCCCACGTAGCATATGATTCTATTTATGTAACAGACTTGAAAAAACTGCACAGACAGAAAATAGACAGCAATCCTAGAAGAAGACCTGGAAGACAGGAGGAAGGGCTATGCAAAGGTACAAGGCAGGATTCTGGAGATGATGAAACTCTTAGGACTTTTATCTGTGATGGCGATTACACGAGTACATGTTTGTTGAAATATATAAAGAAGTATTCACTAAAAAGGGGTGACTTTTACATGAATAATCTATGATTAAAAATGGAAGAAATTGAAACAATTTTATCAATTAGTAACTAAAATGTGGTTTGTGTCACTAATAAATCATACTAAAAGTAAACATTTTTGAGAGACTATTATCAGAATTATCTCTACAATAAAGTAACCAATGTAAAATCTTACTCTAAAATGAAATGTAAAATATATAATCCACTTGCTTTTTGGTAATTAATCAAATACTATTTCACTGTTTCATGAATAGTCAACAGACAAAAATAAAATGTTTCATTCACATTCTATTTTTAAAACATCCTCCAATAAAATGTAATTCTAGTAGTAAGAAAATAAACATTAACATTTTTATCATTCATGTATTCTATATTTTGTTGCCACGTTAACATTGCATGTTTGCACTTAAAATTTGCTCATAGAAAAGCAAGTTGTTTCCAAAAGAAAAAGAAAACTTTTGATATTCTTTTAATACAGTATGAATGAGCATGTTCTTAATCATATTTTACAATTTGGCAATGTTGCAGGTAATGATATGCTTTCAGGACACAATTAGAGGGATATCGAAGAGAACAGATATATAAAATTTCATACAAGTTAGAAACAACAAATTATACTTTTTCCTGTTTGTAGAAAAATCTGAGCAATAGACTTGTAGGACTGGGAATAACTTGACTTCGTCGAAAATTACAAATGAAGAAAGTTAGAAAAGAGCACAACGAAAGGCATAGTTTTGTAGAAGACATACAATAAACTAACAGAAAAATTGAATTTTAACACTATTTTATTTGGGATAACTCCAATTAGATGTCAAATAAATTTTACTTTTGGTCACAGGCATAGACACTCTCTACAACAAGGTAAAATGTATTGAAATAAGAATATTCACAAGCTTGTGTCCCTGCTAAAAACTGACAAGGCATTATTCCCCACCTTGTGAGAAACAAGGTTGTTGCCCTCCCTAGTTGTCCAAATCTGCAGAGTGGGCTCACAATGACAAAAAAGCTGAAATGAGAGACTGCACGTTTGATGGAGTAGGTACGCTTGTCATGAGTGTATCTATCACATGATCAGGGGCTGGGGCAGGAATAACCTCTACCGTGTTCAAAAACTTTTTGACAGTCCCCGAGGGAAAAAGAACAATGTCTCAAAATATTTAGTGTAAATCTTTTTATATAGTGCACGTTCTTCTTTTTATGCCAAACTTCAGTTAAAACATGCAGGATTCCTATACCAGGAGCTGTATTTCCTTTTAACATAGCATAATGCACAGACAGGGTCATTTGGTGGCCAAAAGTTTATATGGATCTGTTATGGTTTAGATCTAAAATCTCAAACGTCCCCCAAAAGTCTCCTGTGTTCAGAGATGGAGCTTTGGGAAAGTGGCTGGAGTACTGTATTAAGCAGTGGATTGATCCCGTGCTCACAGTAACGCGCAAGGTGCTATTTGCAGGTGGGGCGCATTTGGAAAAGGAGGGTTACAGAGGATGTGAAATCCAAGAACTTAGTCTAGTTCCTGCTCCTCCTTGTTCTCTTCCTGCTTCCTGGTTGCCACGGGTTGAGCAACTTTCCTGCTCCTATCTTTCCGCTTCCCCCCGCCCGACACCAGGGATTAAACTCACAACCTCGCGCTTGCCAGACAGGCACTTAGGCCACTGAGCCAAATCCCCGGCCCTTGTCTTTTTGAGACAGGGTCTTGCTATGCAGTTCAGGCTGGCCTTGAGCTCACTTTGTAGCCCAGGCTGGTCTCGAACTCTCAATGATCCTCCTGTCTCAGCCTCCCTAGTGATGGAATTACAGGCGTGAGCCACCTCCTCCTTTCTTTCCAAGCATTCGGTTTCTGCCTTGGAATAAACCTACAGTGGACCGAGCCCTGTGAAACTGTAAGGCAAAATAAATCTCTCCCGTTTTCAGTTGTAGGCTCCAGTCATTTTGTCCCAGTAACTGAAAAGTGACTAATACAGGGATATAAGGATGTACATCTGTGGGTAAAAGTCTAATTTTAAAAAGACAAAAGTTCATCACATAGCTTATTCAGCTATACACTGCATCTAGATTAGTGCCCACAAACACCAACTGCTAAATGCATGACTTTGCATAGGCCTAAGGGAAAACTGAATAAATTAATATCTATGGAAGGTGGTAATACAAGCTTCAGGGAAGAGAATGTCAGCTGGTTGTTTATGCTTTCTTATGCTAATGTGCTCAAATACACAAGCATTCTACCTTAAACTCTCCTTATTTTATTCAGGCTAAATGAGTGGAGTCCTCAATTCCTGGCAGGAAGGATACAATGTTCTTAGGATATGTCATGGGAAAAGAGAAATGGAAAAAAATCTTATATTTTAAGTCAGCCCCCTGGCTGTCACCAACAAAGTTATTACAATGATTTGTATTTGCATTGTTTTTATTTTAGGAAGTATCATTTCCCCTTTTTCTTAGGTGTATATTTATGTGATAGTAAGGAGAGAACATTTTATAGCTTCAAATTTCATTCTATATGTTACACTTGAAGTAATCTAAAAGCCAATCTATTATCTATTTAACTTTTAAAAAACGACTCATTTAAAAGCACATGATGGTTATAGACGTTCGTCTCTGGGCATGAAACATAAGATTTTGGAGAGTAAGATAAGCTGGTTGGTTATTTTTAATATCTAGGACAGTAACGAAATTATTTTCAAAACTATTCATTATCATTCTCACTTTAATAAGCACTATTATCATCAAAAAATACCTTTAATAAAAAATTTCCTACTTGAAACAAGGAGAAAGTACACTGGCTTCAGAGATTTTTGGGAGCCACATATCACTAGTGATAAAATACGACAGTAGAATTATTTTCAGTCTGACAGGGCAGAGGGAAAGAGAAAAATGAGACAAAAGTAGGCTAAGAAGACAAACCTGTTCCTTCTTTATTATCAACAGAAAACATTATAGACTTGCTTACCAATGCTCAAAATATTTAGTATACAATTACTGAACAATTTAATGCAATTTTAAATATAAACAATACTGACAGAGCTCTTTGGGGCATTGTAAGAAAATATTTCTGTTTTTGCATTGTATGCAGAGCTGCATCACTTATTCATGCTTCATTCTTCATAAGCAATTCCAGAAAACTGAAGTAGGATTTTAAATTTAGTGAAATGGACTTTTAATTAAGTCATTAGTCTTCGGTCCTCTCCATTTAATGATATGTACTGAAAGAACAACGGAAGTTGTAAACTGATGATGTATTTTCCAATGCAAAGAAGTAAAATGTCTCTACAAATCCCAGAAGAGACCTTGATTTGTCCATTTCCTTCCCCCAAAGAATACCTTCCCTGCAGTCACTCCCAGAAGTACCTGGCTTGACTATGCTGTGTTCATGTTACAGCTATTAAAAGCATTTACATACAAAGCTCATGTGATTCATTTAGGATAGAATAATGAGTTAGGTGATTAAATATGTCAACTTAGGCAACCATTATTTCATTGAAACACTCAACAATTGAGAATTTGTTGTCCAAAACTGTGAACATCCACTCATAACTTTGACATCCACTCACAACTTTGAAGTCAAATATAGTATTGATTCTCAGATCAAAGATAAAAAAAAATATTGAAAATTGAGCTTCACAGGGACCCACCTGAGACCAGAGCCATGGCTGCCAATATAATGGTGAACATTCTCCAAAATGTGATACAGTATCAAACAGTTGTGGGATGAGAAAGTAAAGTAAAAAAAAGGAATTTTGATTACATGAAAAATAAGCCTGCAATGATACAGATGGGAATAATGTCATAGGCCGCCAGTGAGCCATTCATTCCTTCATTCAACACTTATGGAGTTCCTACCAAGTGCCAGACATGGTTTTAAGCACTGAGTCGGGGCAAAGAACAAAAACTCCCTGGATCCATGAAATATATATTCTCTTTGGGAAAATAGATGACAAATAACTTCGTAAAATATCATCAGATGTTAGTGCCGTGGAAAAATACAAACTACGTTAAATGTAATGCAGTGCAATCAGTGAGGATTTCATATTTTATAGACAAGTCTTCTCTAACAGGGATACACTGAGCTGTGACTTACAGTTAGCAAAGATACCTGAGTACAGAGAATTCCAGAGAGAGAACAGAAAAAAAACTCTGAGTTAGAAATCAGTTCATCTTGTTTTCAGAAATACCAAGGCCAGTGTGTCTAGAGCAGGGAAAGTAACAAGATCTTATGTACAATCTTTTACTCTGAGAGGCATGAAAAGATGTTGGAAGGTTTATGCAAGATTAACATAATCAGATATGAGTTTAAAAGATTACCCTACTGTATAGGTAATAATCTGAGGTACACAGACAGGAAAGTAGGTAGGCCAAATGACTAGCCATGCAACTGTTTAGGTAGGAGACAATGGTGTGCCTGACCAATCTCCAGCTGAGACTTTATAAACTAAATATATAAAAGATTATTTGCAGTTAATCTGCCATTTAACAAAACTAAAGTCAGTTTCCAAAAAGAAAAAAAAAATATGAAGACAAAAACGAAGTGAAGAATTAGCTACAGGCACGCAGATATAGATCAACCAAAACTGGGGCCAGAAATTTGGGTGAACTAATAGTGTGGAATAGTTTTTAAAGAGGTTAGGAATCGTTTTTTGGGTGTTTTTTGTTTGTTTGTTTTTGTTTTTGTTTTTGTAATAAGATGATTTTATGAAGTCTAAATGTGCTAAAATGTTAAAATATTTGGATTAGTGTATCCTAAGGTTTTCCTCACTGTTAGTGAGAAATTTTATGCTTTCTTCAAAATATGTCTACCATTGGGTTTT
>RJWT010050729.1:0-10807 GCA_004365215.1 Cuniculus paca
AGATTAATTTATTTATCTCACAAAGTCTTATAAGGTTAACTATCATATATACAAATTGAAAACCAGACTAACAGACCAAAGAATACATAAAACAAGTAAGACAATTGTACTAAATGAAGGTACACTTTTAGGTACAATGCACACACTAGATTATATAACCTGTTATTCTTGTTTTTCCTATTATCTGTCATGTATATCTTCTCTCTCTCTCTCATGTATATATATAAACAGATAGATAGATAATGATGTTAATTCTAGCAATGTACCAAAGTTCTTGAGTAGAGGCAGATACAAGTGTGAGAGTTACACAGGAAACTGAAAACCAGCTCAAAGGATTGGGTGTAAAAATGCTACTAATTTCGAAAGACTATATTCTGTGAATATGCTCAATTTTAGATTGAGATAGAGATAGAGATAGAGACTGTTTTGATAGTAATTCCTAACATTGATTTAACCATTAGATTTAACAATAGTAAAGGTATAGAATGACTTAATGTCCAAGTCTGTACACAAATATCAGAAGTGAAATTTGAATGATGTATGCAAATTTCCATACATCATCCACAAAAAATGATCACGTATTAGGCAAAAAAAATCTGCAAATTTCAAAAAGAAATAGCAAATATAGCTTTCTTTTATGTAGAATAGCAATGCTAGGAATTACTATCAATATCAGAAAAAGAACCCTACCTATATTGTTAATGTCAACAATTCTGAAGAAAATTCTGAATTTTAATTCTGAAAAAAAAAAAGCAAGTTAAAATTCCACAACAGAAAAAGTAGTATTAAAGTACTGGACCACAGAAACCAAAATATGACTGAAGTACACAAAGAAAATCAGAGATGTAAATATTTATTAAATAAATTAATGATAGTGTCACTATATATTCAACTCATAAAGCTAAAGAGAAAAAAAGCCCTAAAGAGAGAGAAAAACTATTTGATATTTAAGCTTGTGTATCTGAATTACTTCACTTAGTATTACGGTCTTAAAGTGCTTCCATTTTTCCATAAATGACTCAAATTTACCCTTCTTTATGGCAGAGTAATACTCCATTGTGCATAAATACTTCATGTGTAAATCTGTTTATCTGTAGATGGACATAAAGGTTGTTTCCAAGATTTAGTTATTATGAATTGTGCTGCTATAAACATGGGTGTGGCTACATTACTGTAGTATGATGTCTTTAACTTTTTGGGAAAATGCCAGGAAGGGCAATAAATGGGTCAAATAAATTTCTACTTTTAGTGTTTTTAAGGAATATCTATATTGATTTCCATAGTGGTTGTATTGGTTTACAGTCCCACTAACTATGGAGAAGGTTTCCCTTCTCCACACAGCCTCACCAGCATTTGTTACTGGTTACTTTCTTGATGATAGTTATTATTTCCAGGGTTAGATGGAATCTCAGAATTGTTTTAATTTGCATTTTTCAAATGGTCAGAGATGTTGAGCATTTTTTCAAGCATTTACTTACTCTTTGTATTTCTTCATCTGAGAAGTGTCTATTCATATCAGATGCCCAGTTTTTATCTGAGTTTTTAATTTGGGGGTAAGTCTAACTTTTTTAAAAGATTCACAGCCTGGGGAGTCAGGAACCAATTCAGTTGATGAATGAGAAGTGGGAAGTGGCCAAAACTGAGAGAATTTCCAAGGTGATATTTTTTGTCATTTGTTTTCTGTGGTGCTCTGAACTTGGATATGGGGATGATCAGAGCAGTTAAAAAAAAAAAAAGGCTGCTAGTGATGGCCTGGGAATAAAGCATGTATTTTTGCAGATAAATTTACCAATTATGTTAAAATACTTCTAATTACTCTCAATTCCTTAGTTTTAAAAATCCAGTGTATTTTTAAAAGTTGGAATATTAGAATGATGTTATTTCATCTAATAATCATCAATAATATATCTCCTTCTATTTTAAGTAAAATTAATGAATACATTCCTAATTGTAACCAGTTTCTATGCAGAATTTCCATGTAGACTGTGATAAATACTATACTGAAAAACCTATTAACATAGATTTAAAACTTAGAACTCTGTTTTAACATAAAATAAGCATTCTTTTCTGTATTGTGATATGTATAATACAAAATATGAGAAATTCTTCTCATTTAATTGGCATAAAAATTGAGCTGAAGTAGTTGGTCCATATAGAAAGTTCATATGTATTCTATATTTATTGAAAGGAGATTTTTAACCTACACTGAATTATTATTTTTTACTATCTACTGAAATATTACTTATACTTTTCCAAAGGACTGATTTTTAAAAGTTATTTAAAAGTCTACAAAACTTAAAATTAAATTATATGAGAGTAACAGTGAAATAAAAACCAGCACAAAAATTGCTACATTTTAATTAAAAACATCTAAGCATCCAAAAGCATCCAAGTGATCCAAATAGTTTATAACTGCAGATACAGACCAAGGTTATATAATATTAACATCTAAAGGAATAGTTCTAGTCGCAACCACCAATTACTGAACGCATTATTTTTCTTTCCTTTCCCTCTTCCATTCTTTCTTTTCTCCTCCCCTCCCTTTCTCCCTCCCTCTCTTTTTTCCATCCTTCCTTCCTTACTCCCTTCCTTCTGGTGGTAACATATTTTAGACAAAAATGCAGGCATACTTTTTGTAGTTTTCTCAGAGAAGAAGCATATGATTGACCTGAACTCATTAGTGAATTATATTTTTTTAAAGAACCAGAATAACAGAACTAGGTTCTTGCAGTCAGCAGGCTCTGAGAGCTGTTTCTTCTATCTGCTACAATATGTGTATATTAACCATTCATAGAACATATATTAGTTACCAAAAATACCTTCTTATTCTTTCTCCAAGATTTCCTGCCTTTCTTACATATTAAATCAATCACTTAATTTGCTTATGTCCTTAAAAAAAGTCATCTATTATAGGAATTAAAATGAAGAAGAAAATGTAGACCAATTTTATTTCCCTAACAAAAATAACTGAGTGCTTATCTTTCATATATATATATATATATATATATATATATATATCTCCAGAGTACCTATCATCTATCTTTCTATTCATCCATTTACTATTACACATGCATCATATAATAATGAGATCTGTTTATGTTTACTTCTAAACTTTTTACTGAGACATAATTCACATATCATAAAATTCACCATCTTTTTTTTATTAGCATGTTTGAAGTACATGCAGTTAACAGTCATTTTGGGGAGTGGATACATGTATATAATACAGTTGTTTTTTTTAAATCCCCTTCCCCTTCTTTCCCACCTCCCTCTTCTAAATCCTCTTTCCCTATTTTCATTCTTATTGACATTAATCTTAGCTCATGTTTATAACATTTAATGTTTACATTTATTGAGTGTATTACTCAGTGCTTACAAGAACTTACAGGTTGAGGCAGATTCAATGCAGTACACAGAAACTGACAAGATTGGCCTATGGTGGCTGTGCACAGAGTCAAATGTAGTGCTTGCTAGTGATCGAAGGATCCAGCTATAGGCCTGGAGTCCAAGACAATGTCCTCTATGAGTCTGCATCAGAAGGCCAAAGGATACATGTCTTTGCGACTTATCTCTCTTGCTGGGACAAAACAACTGACACCCAAAGTGAAGCAATGAAAGGTTTATTTAGCTTACAGTTTCTGGAGATTTCAGTCCATAATCAGCTGACTCCAAGGCAGGGTGGCATGGCACTGGGGCAACACTTCAAGGCAGCAGCCAGAGCAAAAGGGGAAAACAAGCCTCCCTTGTACTGTATGCAGGCCACCCCCCCCACCCCCAAGGCAGGTGTAGCACTCACAAAATGTCCTTGCCCTCCTTTGCACTTGATGAGGATATTTACAATGTAAGAACTCTGGCTCCCTGCTGAGTCTCTCAGTTAAACTCCAAGTTGACTCAATGTATCAACCATCACAATACATGAAAAAAGATTGACGGGTCTGCACCAGGAGGTTGAAGGATTGGTGCTAGAGGTTAACAAATCTGTGCTGAAAGGCAGGAGAAGACTCCGACTGGCAAGGCAAAGACCTGAGATCCTCCTCTGGCTCCTCACAGCAGCCATTCTTAGCGACTGTGAGCACCAGAGTTCTTCCAAAGAGAACAACTGAAGTGACTCTTAGGGAAATCAGCTGCAGCAAAGTTCCTCCAAAGAAAATCAGCTGAAATCCTTCCCTCTCATTCTCCCTTTATACTATTCAGAAAACAAATCTTAAAGTGGGTCTTCCATGCCCAGAAACCTTCTGACTCAATTCAGCTGGATGTTCCCCACTCACATTTACAATTAATCAATCAATCAACCATCACATTGAGATTATTAGGTTCCTGTGCATGACTTATCTTTATTCTATTTATTTTCCCTTCCCCTCCCCTTTGGTTTCTTGTACCCATTCCAACTTGCAAAAGATATATCCCCTTAACTCTTTCTAACCAGCCTTTATTATGATCTTTTACCTGGCCCTACTCAAATGAGAGATATAATATGGTATTTAAGGTTGCGTGTCTAATTTATTTCACTCAACATTATATTTTTTAGGTGCAACTATTTTTCAAAAGTCTCAGATATATCCTTTATAGGCAAGTAGTATTCCTTTATGCACAGATACCACATTTTCTTTACCCAATCATCTGTTTATGGGTGTAGAGACTGATTCCAGGACTGAACTGTTATGAATTGTGCTGTTGTAAGATTGGGATGCACAGATTGCTGTAGTATGATGCCTTTAGTTCTCTGGGGAAGATACCTAGAAGGAGAATAGTTGGGTTATATGGAATTTACAATTTCGATTCCTTGAGAAATTGCCGTACTGATTTCCATAATGATTGTACTACTTTACATTCTCACCGACAATGTAGGAGAGTTCCTTTTTACTTGCAGCCATGCCAGAATTTATTGTCTTTTGATTTCTCGATGACTACCATTCTTTCTGGTGTAAGAGGGAGTATTAGCAATGTTTTAATTTGTGTTCCTTTAATGGCCAAATGGTGAATATTTTTCACATAGTTGTTGATCATTTGTATCTATTCTTCTGGGAAGTGCTTGTTCATTTCACTTGCCCATTTCTTCATTGGGTCTTTTAGGTGATTTGATTTTTTTGCGTTCTTTATACATTTTAGGTATTAGTTCTTTTTCTGAGGAATGGGTGGCAATTTTTCCCTGTTTTCATGGTTATTTCTTTACTCTGCTAATTGATCCCTTTCCAGTGCAGAATTTTAAAAATTTGATGTAATCCCTTTTTATTGATTATTGTTATTTTTTGTGCAATTGATGTTCTGTTTAGGAAACCCTTTCCTATACCTATGACTTCAAATATTTTACTTCGTCTTCCAATAGTTTAAGTATTTCTGTTTTAATGTTTAGATGTTTGATCTATTTTGACTTTTAGTACAGTACATCATGAAACATATGGCTCCAAGTTCTGTTTGTAAAGAGACATTCAGTTTTTCCAGCACTATTTGTTGAATAGGCTATCTTCCCTCTGATGTATGTTTTTGGCCACTTGGTCAAAGATCAACTGATTATATGTGCTTATGTTACAATTTCTATGTTTCCTTTCCTTTGCATGTGTCATTATTTATCTGTCTTAATTGATACCTTTATATTGTTTTCCTATTTTCAAAGCACTAGATTTTAATATTTGTATACATTTTGAATGTTAATCATTTTCCATTACAGTGGTTCTGTGGACATATTTGGACACATCTTTATATAGTTGTCTGCCTCTTCTCTTACCATGAATGTTTATTAGTGTATCAACGACTAAGCATATTTTGCCTCCAGAATGATTGCATTGATTTCAATTTTTAACAGCAGAGAATGAAAGCACCAGTTTTCCCCCTACTTTACCTGTGTTTAATCTGAGATAAAAGTTTAATCTGAAGTTTCTCATCTCACTAATATGTTACCAGTTTGATGCCATGTCTATATTCTTAAAGAATTTGAATGAATTTTCTTTTTAAACTTTTCTGCTCATTTTCCACAATTTTATGGGGTTACATTTTTATTATTTGCCAAATCACTGAGTGTATTAATCTAAACTATCTGCTATTTTTCTCTAGGATTTTTTTAATTTCAGAAAACAAAAAAGGACAAAAATGATACAGAATTTCAAAACAAAATAATAGGAAATTAGCACTACTTAATATATTACATATTATCTTTAAAGTAGTTGTGCAGATGACAAGATTTAGGCATGAAAAAATGATCAAACAATGAATGTTCAAACTGTTCTTTTGATTATATATGTATACATATATAATCTTTTCCCTTCTTTCTTTTCTCCTTTCCCCTATCCCAGTTGTTGTTTCCTTTTGAGTACTTTCTTTCCCTTTCATTTTCACAATATATATTGTACATTTTAGATCTTATGTGGTGTTTTTATACAATGGAGTATTACTCAACTATAAAGAAGAATAAACTTGAAACTTGAGACCATACTCATAAATGAAATAAATCACATTGCATGTGTAAATATCATATTATCTCTCTATTGTAAAGTAAAAAAAAAGAAAAACAAACAAATAAGAACTCTAGGATGAATTTTTTAACACAAAACCCACATATTTAATAAACATATCATTAACTTAAAAACACCAAGCCAATTTGTTTTGAAGTGCTGTTTATCCAAAACCTTACAGAAAACCATAACCCCAAAATGAATTTTAAGAAACAGATTATAAGGCAAACACTGACAATAGATACGGACAGGCGCTACCAAAAAATGCTATTTGTTCTTTAACTATGTAATGCCATTATGAAGTGATATATAATAGTCACCTTGACAGAATTCCTTCTTTGTTTAAATATTCATATATAAACTGTCTCTAGGTATTCCAAAGAGCTGCAAACAGTACCTTACAATAGCAGCTTAAAGTCTATTTTAGGAAAAAAAAAAAGGACTAAAATCTTCCACTGAAAGTCTAATTTCTCTGGTTTAAGTGAGCAAGGTCACAACATTAACCTCTTTTGTAAATAACAATGTAAATAACAGTGTATCCACATCTTACCATAAGTCTACTTTCAGGAATGGTTGCTGATGCAAAATCTCCATTAAGTGTATTTCTTGAACAGCGAACAGGTCTGTCTCACTAGAAGAATCTCTATCTGACTAGGTTCTTTGGCATCACTGGGAGGGTCGGTGAAGAGCAGACCCTGATTCTTTCATAGAGCAGTTGTTCCCGTCTGAACTGCAAGAACCAAGTGACTGAAAGAATGCTTCATCATTTGAACAGGAGATGGTGACACAGGAGAAATCAAAGGATCCGAATGGGGCAGTTGAAACATCTCAAGCTTAAATGTGGCATTTGCTGTCTTCACACATTCCTCAAGCATTGTGATGAATGTGTTACATGTGACTCTAAGTAAGAGGCTTCCTTCATGCTCTCTACACTGGGAGATGAATGATTCTTACAGTAGTGAACAAATTCCTGGATTGTATGAACCTGCTGCATTAGGAGGTCACAGTAGAGGCAAAGTTCAGACATTTTGGTTTTCAGAGATTCAGTGGTTTCACTTCTTTGTTTCTTTTTTTGTTCTAGTAACAATCAAACATGCTTTGGAGCTCCCCAGAGCAACCAGCCACTGCTGTCTTTCAGCTGCATTTGCTGCCTTCATGTAGAAATGCTGCTTTCCTGGAATGATTAATTCCATTCTTGTGTTGTCTGTTGAATGAACTTTAATTTTACAGACCACCATCTTTATGCTCCCTTTTCTCCCTTTGCAAACATTGTCCTGTGAATCACAGTAGGGTAGGATTCCATTTCTAAAACAAACCAGTGAGGCTGCCAACCTGTGAGATAGTTGGTCCACTTGTACAGAACGCCTCCCATGCTTCAGAGCCTGGTGCTGTGCATCGTCCTGTTCCAGCACTGGACATGCTGAAGGGGCCTGGGCTTCCCCTCTCTGTGCACCCAGTCCCCTCCACGGCACCCTCACCAACTCAGAACTACCGCCAACAGCAGGACACCACAGTGCTCAGAGGCTGGGACAGTGGGTGCAGAGAGCAGCTCTGGGACCAACAAGTGTGTGCTCACATATCTCTAGGCCACCTCTGTGGCAGTGCATGTGGCTGATGTGGTGGTGAGATTGGGATTGCAGCCATCCTTGGCTTACACTCTAGGCTGATTTTTTAAAATATTTGTTTTATGAAAGCCAGGATTTTAATTACTTATGTTAAAATGATTATCTTAGTTACTTTCTTGTTCCTGGGACAAAATATCCAACATCCACAAATTAAAGATGGAAAAGATTTTTGTGGCTTACTGTTTATAGAGTTTCAGTCCATAGTCAGCTGGCTCTAAGGCAGGGTGGCATGCAGGAGGCCATGGCAGAGGAAAACCATATTATGGCATGGCAGGCAGGATGCAGCATGGGCTCAAATGAGTAGAAAAAATGTATACTTCCAGACTATGGCCCAGTGACCCACTTCTTCCCATTTGGGCTTCTCCCAACATTGCATCTAGCTGCTAACCCTGGATTAGTGGATTAATTCAGTATCACGCACCCACGACCCTGTCACATCTCAAAAACCCTACACATAAATACATGAGGCTTTGGGGGAACATTTGGAAATGAGCCATTACAATAACCAATTACGTTTTTGATATTTTAGATTTGGTGTCTTGCTTAAAAACTATTTGTGTGTGCATGTGTGTGTGGCTGTATGTGTAGCCTTGGCCACATCCTTTAGGTATTGAAATATATCGTTATTCATTAAGTAGTACTCTATAATTGCAGTGTTAAATTTCTCTTTGACTAAATAATTTATTAAAAAAAGTCTTAATTGCTTTTGCTAAATCTTTAGAGGATATTGATTTTTTTCTACCTCAATGTGATTTATTTATTTAAAAATTCTATTCATGGCCACCATTGGGGAACCTTCCTGCTGGGAGTCAGCACAGGCTAGGAAAACCAGCCAGCCATGTCTCCATGCATCCATTGCCTTTGGGGAAGTCTTGGTGTAGCTGCATGGGTTAAGAGAAGTCTGTCCCATGCCCCACTGCTTCCATGGGAAATTAGTTTCAAAGAAACCCAGGTGGTTGGCCCATTCCCCCACACCACAGACTGGCAGCCATCACGGGAAGCACCTGGAACCCCACAACTGACTTGTCTGGAGGAAGCCAGGAAAATGTCTAGACAAAGGAGTAAAATGCAATCTCAGACATCCAGCCCATATAGAACAAGTAAAAGAGACACATACAGAATAAATTAGTAGTCATATGCCTGAAATTTCTGAAATGATACCAACCAAAGTCAAGAAACAAATTCATGAGATTGTAAAAGTGATCAGATCAGAAATACTATCTCAGGTAAAAGATGAAATGACAATCAAAATGAAACAATTGCTGAGCATGCCTAAAGAAGCCATAAATAAAAAAGAGCATAGGAAAATGATGGAAACCTTGAATGAACAGTACAGGAAAGAAACAGAAAAAATGAAACAGATTCAAAGAGATATCCAGGAAATTAAAAACATTATTGAAAGCTGGCAAAACTGCTTGAATGAAAGTGAAGATAGACTTTCAAACCTTGAAGACAGGATTTCAGCTCACAAAAGGAAAGATCTCTTAAAAATAACAAGGAACCAGGAAATAAAAATTCAACAACTACAAGACAATGCAAAGCAAAATAATTTAAGAGTGATAGTGATAGAGCAGGAGTCAACACAAATGATATAAAAAGCCTATTTATAGAAGTAATAGTAGAAAACATCCTAAGCCTGGAAAAAGGAGCTGACATACAGATAAGTGAGGTATATAGAACTCCAGCTAGCCATAGCCAAAATAAATCTACACTTAGACATACAATAATCAAGATCCCAGAAATTCAACACAAGAACAAAATATTGAAAGCTGTTAGAGAAAACAAAGAGGTCACTATAAAGCGAAACCCATCAGAATCAACAAAAACCATCAAGTCAAGAAGATCTTGGTGTGAAGTATTTGAAGTTCTGAAAGAGAACAAATTCCACACCAGATTAATGTACCCTGCAAAACTGTCTTTCAAAAGTAATGCAGAAATAAGATACCTCCAAAACAAAGAACAACTGAAGAAATTCATGACCACCAAAGAGTACTGAAAGATATTCTAGAAAGAGATAAAAATGACCAAAATTCCAAGAACAATGACAGAAAGAAATCACCAAGCAGGGCAAGGAATTAAACAGAGGAAGAAAGTAGGGAACCAATAGCAGAGAAATAACCATTAATGTAAAAAGCCCCAATTCACCAATAAAAAGAAACACAGGCAAAGTGGATAAAGAAACAAAATCAATCAATAGCTGTATACAAGAAGCACATTAAACTCAAAAGGAAATCCATAGACTGACAGTCAAAGAAGATAAACAATATTCCATGTGACAGGAACCCAGAAAAAAGCAGGGGGAGCTTGCCCACCAATCTCAGATTGAATAAGAAAGTTATGGCATTTCCATATATTGGAGTGTTACTCAGTTATAAAGAAGGATTATCTTGAGGCCCTTTGTTATGGTTTGTATCTAGGTGGCCCCCCAAGCCTCAAGTAGTCATGGAAGCAGCTGAATCTAGCATTTGTGATTGACTCATGTCTAGTGCTGGAATTGGCAGTATGAGTGCTAAACCTGCCCAGGTGTGGAACTGACATACAATGTAAGGTCAAGAAGGAGGTTGATTTTTCCCTTTTTGTGTTGTTCACTCTTGCCACTTGCAGCCACCATGAATGACTGCCCCTCAGCCATGCCACCCTGCCTTGGAACCAGCTGAGTATGGACTGAAACCCCAAAACTGTAAGAAATAAACCTCTCCTTCCTTCACTTTGGGTGTCAGGTACTTTGTCTCA
>RJWT010050730.1:0-10806 GCA_004365215.1 Cuniculus paca
CACCTCAGTCAGCATTCTATCACCAAGAATACAAATAAATAATAAATGCTGGGAAGGATGCAAAGAAAAAGGAACTCCACTATTGGTGGGAATATAAATTAGTACAGCCACTATGGAAATGAATATGGAGGTCCCTCAAAAAATTAAAAATGGAGATACCATTTGTTCCAGTTATATAGTCCTGAAAGAATTAAAATCTGTATACTATAGAGATAACTTGCACGCCCACGTTTACTGCAGCCCAACTCACAATAGCCAAGCTATGGAATCAGCATAGGTGCTGTCAACAGATGATGCATAAATAAAATGTGGTATATATAACATAACGGAGTACTATTCAGCCATCAGAAAAAATCATGTAATTTTCAGGAAAATGGATGGAACTAGAGATCATCATGTGAGGTAAGACAGACTCAGAAAGACAAACACTGTATGTTTTCTTTCATATGTGGAAGTGGGAGGGGCATGCAAGTAGGAGGAGGACTATTAGGACAGGGAAAGAAACAAGGAATAGGGGGACAAGTGGCCAATAAGGGGATGGAAATGATCAAAGTATGCTATATGCATGTATGAATCTGCTAAACTGAAACCCCTTAATCTGTATAACTAATTACTTTTTAAAAAAAACCAGGAAGACAAAGGCCTTAGCTGTAAGATACTTCTTAGATACCTAAGAATGAATATATAAAAGGATTAAATTCTAGTGTTCTATAGTATGGTAAGGTGACCATGTTAATAGTGATTTTCTTTTTGGTACCAGGAATGGAACTCACAATTTTGACCTTGCCAGGCAGGCGCTTATGCTGCTGAGCTAAATCTCCAGCAATAGTAATTTATTGTGTATGTTATGGTTTGTATATAGGTGGCCCTCAAAAGCCTCATGTAGTCATGGAAGCAGCTGAATCTAGCATTTGTGATTGATTCATGGCCTAGCGCTGGGTTTAGTGCTGGGATTAGTGAAGAATTAGTGCTGGGATTATCAGTGTGAGTACTGCAGGTATCCAGGGGTGGAGCCTGCAAACTATATAACGGAGGGAAGAAGACATGTTTTGGGTCTCCTTTGCTGCTCTTCTGCTCTGTTTTGCTCTTGCTGCTTGTGAGCTGCCATGAACAGCTGCCCCCTCAGCCACGTCACCCTTCTTTGGAGCCAACTGGATATGGACTGAAACCCCAAAACTGTAAGAAATAAACCTCTCCTTCCTTCACTTTGGGTGTCGGGTATTTTGTCTCAGCAACGAAAGAAAAGTAACCAAGACTGTATTTCAAAATAGCTAGAATAGACAATTTTTTTTCTTTGGTACTGGGGATCAAACTCACAACCTCGCACTTGCCAGGCAGGCGCTTACGCCACTGAGCTAAATGCCCAGCCCCTAGGATAGAGGACTTTAAATGTTTCTAACACAAAGAAAAGATAAATATTTGAGGAACTATATATACTAATTGCCCTGATTACTGCACACTGTCAAAATATTATGCTGTATCCTATGAATATGTACAATTATGTCAATTAAAAGTAAAAAATTAAGAATAAATTTGATATGATGTAAATGTAACTACAGTTGAAACTGTTAGATACTTAACTCTGTGGCATAGATTGTAAATACAAAACAATTGCTTTCTTGGAGTATGGAACTATGACTTGGGCATTTGCTTCAGTCCTCCTCAATAAGAATCAGTGGTGTATGTATGTGTGTGCGTCCAGGGCTACTCCATCTGGACATAAAAGATACTTCCTTACTCTTTAGATGAGTGAAGGTATATATTTTTAATTGGGGTGTTGGATTCTGTACATCAATATTTTATTAAAAGCTCTGTATTGATATCTCTAAGTTAATTTAGACTGAAGTCTGTTTTAGATGCTCTATGTCAAGTTCTGAAATACTACACACATAAAAAGCATTTATAAGTTTTACAAAACTTACAGTGGTACCTTGGCACTTGTCATTAATTGGACTGGGAAGACATGACAAGTACCCAAAAAGACAAATACCAAACAGAATTCTTTGGGCGGGAAAGAATGTCAAGCCATGAGGCAATCAACTTGACAAGTTGTAGCTTGCACATTAAGCACCAAACTAAAGAGAACCAGGACAAAATTTTCATGTCAAAATGAGTCGAGTTCTACAAGATTCAAAGCAAGTGAGTACCATGCTAAGACTGTATAAGGCTTTGACAAACAGATAAGGTCTCATAAATTTATCTTTTTAAAAAATAGTTAATATTATTCCCTTGTACTTATATTAGGAGTAAGAGGTGCATAACTTTGATGCCTGACAGTGTTTCTTCTATCTTAGCTTGGTCTCTTTATATTTTCAATTTTTTTAGGAGTCAGTTTTGGCCAGTTTAAGAATATTACCAATTTTATCTATGTCTTCAGATTTGTACAGTCAATTTTTACAATTTCATCAGTGTCTGAACTATTTTTCATTTTATTTTATATACTTTTCCTTCACCTAGTTAGCAACTTCTCTGTGTAACACTTTGGGCCAAAATCTTCCGAAATTACAGGTTATTAAATGTTATATGAACCAGAAACTAGTCTCTCAGAAATGCTGAAGTAGTGCAAGGACTACTTCCTGTGTCACAGCTATATGGTTACACACAAAATAAAAAAAGCCTATTATCAAAATACCTACTATAATTTCTAGCATCATGGCAGTTCTTATCTTAGAAAGGTATGGTTCCCTAGACCATCTGGTAGATCAGAATACAGAAAGATGTTGGTCTAGGAGGAAAATACACCCAATTCTAGCATCCATATGCTCAATTCTCTAACTGGTCTATCCTATTTGTACATATTGGCACAATTCCTAGTAGAAACTGAGTAAGTGCTATATGTATCCTCAAATCAAAGGAATATGAAAGCCCTTTCATCTCCTTTAACAGTGAGTTAAAATAATTAGACCAATTTATAAACATAACTAATAAGTATGAATTCTGCAAAGTTAATGTTCATACCCCCAAATATGAGCATAATGTAATCTCCAAAATCTACCAATGGAAGAGCCATTTTAGCATGCCAAATGTTCTACATAATCAAAGAACTGAGGGTTTTTTTTTTTTTTGGTACCAGGAATTGAACTCATAATCTCATGTTTGCCAGGCAAGCGCTTATGCCACTGGGCTAAATCCCTGTCCCAAGAACTGAGATTTTATTTTACTAGTTTCTTGAAACAAGATCTAGCTATGTAGTCCAGGCTGACCTTGAACTTGAGATCTTTCTGCCTCAGCTTCCTGAGTGTTATGATTACAGGTTTGTTCTACAATGCATGGCTAAAATTTTAATTACAAATCAAAGCATCATGTTGAATTTCTTCAGTTTATTTAATAACCAAAATTGATACTATCATCTTAAAATATGATAGCAGGCAATTATGGATAAATTCTTACTATACTGTTTTAATTTTGTGTATTATTTAAATAATCAGCTCTCAAATTTTTGGTCTCAGGACCCCATTACATTGAAAATCTCAGAGTGTTTTTTTTTTTTAATGACAGTTGTAGCTACTGCTGATTACTACACATTATAACTAAGAACTCTAAAATTTCCATTTATTTTAAAATAATGAGCCGAGCATGAGGGTACATGCCTATAATCCCAGCACTTGGGAGGGAGGCTGAGGCAGGGGGATTGTCAAGAGTTTGAGGCCAGCCTGGACTACATAATGAGACTCTGTCTCAAAAATGAAAAAAAACAAAACCCCCCCAATTCTTTAATATCAAGCTTAATATGAAAAAACTGGACTCCCTTATTAGCTTTTACATTCAATCTGTTACAATGTATTGTTGCTTCGGTTGAAGTATGTAAAGACAGTTTGGTCTCACACAAACACATGGTTGGAAAAGAGAATACCTCAGGACTCTCTGAAAAGGTTTTGGGTATCCCACTTTGAGAACCACTAGGTTAATTTTTATATACTTGTACAGTATACGGTAATGTTTCATTTGTGATATTAAAATTCCTCCTCCATTAAAAATTATGCTATAGTAACATAAGGTTTTAAATCTACTATTTATGCTAACATTGAATTATCATATAAGTATCAGTATTTGAAATATATACAGGAGATCAAACAAGTTGTAATCTCATTTGATTATCAAATCTTTTTTTCTACTAGTCTCTAGAGTAGCTGTTCCATTGTGCTCAATCCAATTTCACACCTACAACTTCTCTAGTCTTCTACAGATATGTCTACTTCCTATTTCCTTAAGAATGCCTTCAGAATAGAAGTCTATCAATCTCAAGCCACCAACACACAAACTTAGGTGTACCCTATTTTCCACCTTTGCTTCTATTAAAATAGAAGTATTATTCTTTCTTCAGTTGAAAACTCACCTGCTCGCTATGATTAAAAGTGACAAGATTAAAAAGAAAACTCCCTTTGACTGAACCAGTCTGACTAACTTGAAGATTTCTAGACTATAACAGGCCTGTGTTTAAGAAAGTAGACTTCCACTTCTTTTACCCTATCACTTGGTAAGTATATCCCACTGAAAAATAATTTGATTCCTAATAACTAAGGACATTTAGATTCAGCAGAAGTGATCTTATTTATACTAATTCCAGATTACACAGCAGAAATTCTTAAATATAAAAAGATTTTTAACTGCAATATCATTTTTCTTATTTAATTCTACCGTTGAAACGGAACATAAAGGGATTCATTATTGGAGGGTTCTCTTTTGAACATCCTGGTTAGTGGAATTTCACATTCAATCATCAGTCAGTTCTTTTCCATATGGAGATTTATGGAGATATCCACTTTTACCTTAACTGGGAAGCTACATTTTCCTGTGCGAACTCCTTCTTCATCTGTCTGCCACTGATGTGGACGACTGGCCTCTGGAACATAAACATCTTTCTTTCTCCTAAAACTTTGACGTAGTTTGTTCATTTTAATTTTTACAACCTGCAGACAGCAAAAGAAACATGAAAAAGAAGTTATTTTTTAACATATTTAAACTTTGGATTACCAAAACGACCCCAATGAAAGGTTTTGCTAAAGGAAAATAAGCAGTTGGTACACTTCTTCTTAGAGTAACACCAAGTTCAAACAAATCAATTAATTTTTGAAAAAACGACTACAAGTCCTTGTAAAAAAATGACAACTTCTGGTAGGATTTAAAGAAATGTTATTCTAAGAATTTTCAAGCAATTTAATTGTAATAAATCAACAAAAATTCTCTCTACCAACCTACTACTCAAATCCATTCTCACTTGTAAAAGTGGAAATTTGTACATGTTGGCCAAATTATAAGATTGACAACAATTTCTGAAAATTTTCATACTTACTAGGGGAAAAAAAACATTCTGGTATATTGAAATTTGGGGCTCATTTCGGCTTATCAGCAGACACTAAGCAAAACTGGGACTGTAATCATGTTTTCACAAAAGATTTTGGGGGTGGGGGGTTACCAGGGATCGAACTCAGAACCTAGTGCTTGACCAAAAGATTTTTTTATAAAGAGAAATACAACAAAACTTTCTTTAAACACACAAAAGTTCTACTAGGACTAAATTTAAAGAAGAAACTTCTTTCAATCAGTATGATATCAGAATTTACTTTCACGTCTACATTCAATAATCTAAAACAATGAGAAGGTTCTAAGTTTCACTATTCACTCTGTAAATTAAAAAGTATTAAACTACAGTAAATTTTTTGTTGCTGGGAGAGACACCTCTTGAATACTTCAAAGATTTAGTAGTGACTACAAAACTACAGAGAAATAACTGATGACAAACAACATAAAAATTCAAGAAATGATGAAGAAGCATCATTAGAGCAACTCCCCAATTATAGAGCAAAATCTCAAAATGTGAAACTAATACTTCCAATTTTATATTAAGGAACATGGCTCATATTCTTTTCCAGAAGGATTTAAGCACTTAAACTGGCCTCAAGTGATTTTAACTCCAGAAAAATAATGTGACAAAAAGATGAACCGTCTTCTCTATCACAAGTGTTAATTTCCATATGACACCAGTGGAAGACTTGAGAATCAGAGTCTGCATTCTGAGTAAGATCATTTTGTATTTTAAAATGCGTAACACCACAGGAGAACCATGACTTTTTAGCTCATGTACACAGGCAAGCCAATCTTACTGTACATCTTAGGTAAAAATTCTGACAGAAGTGTAAAAATTCCTTTTCTAAAAGCAGATCATTATTCCTAAATGACCTAAATGAGAGTACCTTTATCTAACAGACTTTCAAAAAGAATTTCATAATCTTCCTTGGAAATACATCCTGTTATATTCAATCACATTTGAAAAATACTGTATATACAGACGTTGGGGCTGTAGGCTCAGCAGTAAAGCAGTTGTCTAACATGCATGAGGCCCTGGGTTTAATCCTGACAAAAAGCCTATATAATTCTTTTCTTCTTAATTTCCTTCTCTTAGCAAAGACAACTACCTACCTATCACTACTTTACCGCTTGGCCAAGCCAGTCACCTAAAATCATCCCTCCAACCCTTCTGAGGTCTGTAATTCCAGTATCTCTTGAATTCAAACCCTCTCTCCATACCAAGCCCACTAGCCTGAGATAGATAAATAAATTTACACCAAGTTTAAATTATACCAAAAGCCTATTTCTTGGTGTCTGCTTCCAACAGCGCTCCATTGTAATCTATTCTGACTACTGCTAGAGTGCTTCCTACAAAACATAAATTGGACCATCCAACTATTCTTCTTAAAATCCTTCACTTACATCTGAGCATGGTGACACATGGTTGTGTGGTAAGACTGGCTTGCCTGTGTAAATGAGTTAATTTGGTAATAGTTCTCCTGTGGTATTAGGCACAGCACTCTGGGAGGGTGAGATAGCAAGACTGAAGGTGAAGTCCAGCCTGGGCAACTTAATGATTTAGTGAAACCCTGTCTCAAAATATTTTTTAAAAAAGGGCTGGGGATGTAGCCCAGTGTGAAGGTCCTGGGTTTAATCCCCAGTAGCAGGGGTGAAAATTTTCCATTCACTTCAGAACACCTTCAAGATTGAGTCCAAATTGCTCAGCCCGGCAAACACAGTCCTTTTTCAATTGCCTTCTCTCACCAGTCCCCATTCACATACTAAGCTCCAGATACATTAAACTACTTTCAGTTCTCCAAACAAAGCATCCCTTCTTTCAGTTCCAGAACCTCTGCACAGGTTCCTAGTCTTCCTAGGAAGAAAGAACTTTCTCCGTTTGCCTCTGGTTAAAGTCTACACATTTTTCAAGAGTCTGCTCATGAGTTAATGTCTTTAAGGAAGCTAGAATTACCTGGCTTTGGTTCACTTCATGTAAGTCTCATTAATGCTTTACGCTGACTTCTTTATAAACTTTGTAGCAACTTATGTTTCCTTAATGGTAGGCAGCATTGTGTTGGTTTAAATGGTATCCTGGCATCTTAACACAGTGCGTGTTATATGTGGCATACTGTAAATTTAAAGAAATGAAAGGTAAAATAGATTTCCATCATGGTAGAGGTCACTTGCTAGGTACAAGTTTAGACACACAACATCAGTGTGACACAGAGAATCAATGTTGGAAGAGACTGTAGATTTAACAGCAGTCCAGTTTCCAACTGAAAAAGCAACCACGTTGACAAAGTCCCTTAATAAAGGAGGACTCCAACCTCTGTCTAGTAGATCTAGCACAAGTTTATTTGCCTTCTACATGGCTTTTTATTGTTGCACTATTCTGTTGCTGGATAAGACAAAAGACTATAAATATTAACCAGTTGGGTCTAAATAGCTTGTCATTTCAGTATGTAAATGGTTTGCTG
Organism: Cuniculus paca; assembly: GCA_004365215.1. Lineage (NCBI taxonomy): Eukaryota > Metazoa > Chordata > Mammalia > Rodentia > Cuniculidae > Cuniculus > Cuniculus paca. The sequence continues at coordinate 7,767 of RJWT010050730.1, forward strand.
TCAGCTTTTATGTGAAATATTACATATTAGTAATTCTCAAACTGTGCTTCAAGGAGCCCTACAATTTCCATGGAAAAAGTCCAGTGGTCACTGGTTATTCAAAATGAAAGCAAAAGAAGCTGGACATAATTCTCAAGAAAGGTTTCAGGTCCTGATTACAGTTAAAACAGACTAGTCTCACTTTATTTGATTTACATGTTGGAGTTATATGTAAGTTTAAGGAAACAGTTCCATGGCTGAACCATTTTCTAAAATGGCTGACATAATAGCTCTAAAATTAATTTGGAAAAAAAAATGACATCTTGATTGCTACTTCTTAATGAATAAAAAGTAATTACCAGTGGCCTGAAAAGTCCAGGTTGAATAAATATAATGGTTATATTTTTCTAAGAATAAAGACTGGAAACACACAAACTTATTTTCTTTTAGACTAAATTTTAAAAAAGAAATCTTCAGTCTACCAGAAATTTCACTAGATACAACCTATTTGTGAAGTTCAGAAAATCCTTCATTTTCCTTAATTGCTCTGCAAAAACCTGGTATCTTGTTTCCAGCTCTCTCCTGTATACTTCTTTCCTTCCTAGACCCCTTGACTCCCCACAGTATTTCTCTGGTTTATCTTCTTCACCTGTTTGCCTTGTTTGAGCACTTCCTCTACTTTCTCTCCATTGAGAGAATTCCCCAGTACCAGTCCTCAATTTGCGTTCTCTTACTTACGCTGTCACTCTAAGAAATAACCAATTAATACAAACTATTACCCAAGGTATGATGATTTCTCCCATTTATACTTCTAGGTCTTGATTTTGTACTCAAATTTCTCTATTTCTCATTGCTGTTGCTTCCAATACATTAACTTACATTATTCTTAAAGTGTCCCCCATCTCAATTTGTCTGGTTCAGTAAAAACTGAGAACTTAACCGTGTTCTATACTATTAATGTTATTAACATATATCATTATTAATGCTAATGGATACAGAAATTAATGCTAATGGATACAGAAATTAGTAAGACTACTTTACCTTGAGGTGGCTCTCTTTCATAAAAGGTTAATTTCTGTATTACAGAGTGAATATAATAATAGCACTATACAGAGTATGCTCTACAAAGAATCTACATTCAGGATACTTTTCCTATAGAAAAAGATTACTTCAAGTAGAGGCAACTGCACCAACAAAAGCATAGATGCTGTCCAGAACAGATGACAGGGCCACTGTGGTACTAGAAGTGAGAAGCACTTGACAGGGTCCAAGCCAATTAAATTGAATAGGCTGAAGAAGCAAACAAAACCTCTTGATATATATAACTAAGCTCACATCACTGGAAAACAGAACCTAACCAAAGAGATCTTCACAGTAACAACAAATTCTCTTCACTCTGACTTCAATTTTGGTGTGCATGCATATACAACAGGAACACTAAAAAAAACAAGGCAATGAAATGACTCCAAAGACTCCCAACTTTTCCAAAGCAAATCCAAGGAGCACCAATGGAGAGGAAATCAAACACCAGATAGCTGAGTTCCACGAAATAGTTAAAGAGAAAGCAAAGAAACTTGTTAAGCTCAAAGATAACATAATCCAAAAGATAGTGGAACAAACAAACTGACCAACGTGGTTACAGAAGAAACTAAAAAATTGTAAGAGCAGAACAAAACTGTACAAAGCATGAATGACAATTTTACCAAAAAATAGTCTCCATTAGAAGGTGTCAAACAGAAATCCTGAAGATAAAGAATTTTATTAAATATATAATAGAAGAAATGACCAACATGAAAAAAAGATTTCCAGAAATTGAGGATAAAATTGAATCAAATGATGACATACCCAGAGGAACCTTAAAAACAATAACAGAGCAAAGAAACTTCATCCAACAGCTACTAGATGACACTAAGAAGACTAAACTCAGGCAAACTAGAGTTAGAGAAAAATCAGAAGACAGCACACATAGAATAAAACAATCTGTTTACAGAACTCATAGCAGAAAAATTTCCAAGTATGGGAAAAGAATTCAACAGACAGGTAAGCAAGGCTTACAGATTACCAAATAACTACAGTGAAAAAAAGCTCCCAATGACACATCGTAATAAAAAACTGCAGAAGTACAACACAAAGGAAAGATCTTAGAAGCTGTCAGAAAATAGCAAAAAGTCAGACTAAAAATCAAAGAACAGAAAACAGTATTCCACGCAGCAGGACCCTGAAAGTAAGCAGGAGCGGCAATTTCATTTTTCACACTAAGTAAACTTCAAGCTAAAATTGACCAGATAAGGGGAAGAAGGTGACTACATACTACTTAATGGAACAGTTCAACACAAAAGATAACAATTGAAAATACATACATACCAAACATGAGTACGCCCAACTCCATAAACACTACAGGACAGTGGCAGAGAAGCTATGTGCACATGCCACAGTGTGCTGTTTCTATCACTGAAAGTTCTATAAGGTTTTCCATCATTGCTATACGACATAAAAGATCAAATAAACACCAAAATAATTATAGTGGGAGACCCTAATACCTCACCATCAAAAATAGATCAACCAAACAAAAAAAAATTAACAAAGAAATATCAGCGCTAAACCACATCTTCAAAAAAATGTACTTAACAGGTATCTAGTATGTTCTACCCTAGTATAACAGAATATATATTCTGTTTAGCAGCACACTGGACTTCATCTGAAATACACCACATACTAGTCTATTAAACCTGTTTAAGGCCAGGTGTGGTGGCACACACCTATAATTCCAGCACCCAGGAGGCTGAGGCAGAAGGATCGCTGTGAGTTTGAGGCCAGTCTGGGCTACAAAGTGAGTTCAAGGCCAGCCTGAACTGCATAGTGAGACCGTCTTAAAAAGACAAAAACAAACAAAAAACAAACCCCCCCCCAAAATCTGCTTAAATATGAAAGAGTTGAAATCACCTCATATATATATATTACCAAATCATAGCACACTGAAATTAGAAATTTATCCGCAAAAGAAACTATAGAAATTTTTAAAATACCTAGACATTTTTTTTCTTTTTCTTTTTTTTTTTTT
>RJWT010050731.1:0-10807 GCA_004365215.1 Cuniculus paca
ACGCTCGGGAGGAAGACGATCCTGGGAAAGAGAAACCAGAGAAGCAGCAGCCAACACGGCAAGTGGAAAATCAGGACACCAGGAAGCAAGTGGAGAGGGACTTTGGGTGAGTGCTAGTGATTAGCAAAGGAGCTGCATAGGTGAGCTCACGAGTCACAGCCGACAGTTATCCAGTGGATTTGGCAAAGTGGAAAGGACTGTTTATAGGAAAAACTCAAATGTGTACAGCTCTTCTTTTTTTTTTTTTGAGTCACAACTTTTGTTATTAATGGACTCAAGAGGGGAGTAAGAAGAAAGCATTCAAACGCTCTTTGTTTGGAAATGAAGTCAGGCCACCTAACTGTAAATGAGATCAGAGGAAGTCAGTGATGCAGGTTGCAGGGTTTACCGTTGTAATTTCTCACGGTAAACACATTTAGCCACACTAAACGGGGGAGGTATTATTAGAAGTCATATGCGAACAAAAGTCGTTTCCCACAACAAATTTTAACTCTGTCAAAGTTTACACTCACAGTCTTCAGACACAATAAAATGACACTTATGGAATTAGTGGAAGGCCATTTATCTTCTATAGGAAATACACTCTGACATGAACCAAACTCTATGAAGTTAAACTACAGAAACTATAAATTTAATATGAATTTAATGAAAAGAAATCTGTGCCATGGTTTGGGAACACTTTTCCTTAGCCACTCAACCCAGTTCCATTGACAAAATAATGGCATTTCTTCTGAAATGGTTGGTGTCAAGAGCCTTCAAAATCTTCTCAGGGTGTTTTGATAAAAATTTTAACTGAAACCTGATGCCTGTAGCTTCAATTGCAATTTCTAGGTAAAGATGAATTAGTGTCATGCACTTTATAAAGTGTTTTTCACAAAAGAAGTTTGAGTAGAGCAGTGTAGATCAGTCAAATTGGCAAGGAATCAATAGAAATAGAAGACATAAAATCAATGGTGACATGCTTCCTTTGAAGAGTTTTGCTGCCTTCTTAATTTTGTTGTGCATCTGCTATGAACTGCCATTCTCATTTCCAGAAAGGAGCTATTTTTGCTCTATCTTCACATATGTTTTCCCATCCTTCACTTTAGAATGTTTTACTATTTTGCAGTAAGTAACACAGTGGTTCCACGTTGGACGTAGCCTCAATATTCACTGGGAGTGATATAATTAAATTTAAAACATGATTCCCTCCCCATGGGACCAACAATGCTATAATCTCACCAGATTAAAAGCTAAAGGGAAGATTTGAACACCGATTTGTGATCCAGTATGAACATCTGCAACATATCTATAACCTTTCTGCTTCAAAGGAGGCCATTCCATGAGCATCGTCTTTAGGGCTCTGCTTGGTGTCGTCTCCTTGGCGACGAGATGACAACGGAAGCCGCCAAGGGTACAGAATTGTGAGACTCATGGGAGAATGCACTTCGCTTTGGGAAGCAGGTTTTACCTTGGGAACACAGCAAGTTAGTTTTCATATTTTCTGCTATTTGTGTAAGTGTTAAAATATTATTGTTCAAAATCATCTGCCTCATTTTTCTACACAAAAGCGAAAATTTGTATTTTTCAGCAAATCACCTGTCACTCACTTGTAGTAAATGCTGTAATGTTTATGCTGTCTTCCACCCTCACCTTTTTTATCCATTTATTTCCTTTTCCTTTTTTAAAAATAGGAAATCTGGCTAGAAGGATCAAGAGGTAAGGACCCCAGAGGAGGCGTAGCAGGACCCAGGACCTCGGGGAAGCCACTCCCTTAGCTTAGCTTCTTTTTGGACCTACGGAACTCACAGCCAGGGCTCTGGTCTATGTTCCCGGCCCCGATGGGGCTTTTCTTTCTCCCTTGTCAGGCCTAATTTGTCTTTGCTTTCCTGCTGTTGTACGGCCAAGCATCACGTTTGGCATCATTCTGCTTTGCCTCCTGGTCCAGCCGTCTGGACGGAGTCGGTGGTGCTCGGACTCTGCAGTCCCCCTCTCCCTGCCTCCTTGGCACTGAGTCAGCTGGAACCATTCCACCTCCACGCTGGGCCTTTGGCTCAGCAAACCTGAGTTTTCTGCTTTCTTTCCATCGCTGGCTTTTCTGAAATACGACCCTGGCTTCAGCTACAGATGTTGTGTTTGCAATTATCTGAGCATTGCCCTCAGTAATGAGGTTCGCTACTGGCAAACCACAGTGCACCCCGTCTTCTGGAGCTGGTGCTCTCCTCCCTGGTACAGCCACCCTCACCGCTGGGCCAGACACCCCAAGATGTGACTGCTGTCTGCCTTCTCCACTTCATGCCATGTGTGTGTGTGTTTTAGCTCGGAATGCATGTGTTGACTGATGGACAAAACAGAGCTCTCTTTTAAATCTTTGAAATGTGTAAGTCACGCCGGTCTCCCTGTCCTGCGTCTCTCTCTGCTGCTCTTCGCTCCACTTACCCACATCACTTCAATCAAACCATTCCACCCACACATGGCTGCAGTGTGTAGCTTTTATACCACGTGAATCTTGGGAATAGTTGCTAATACTGGCCGGTCTTTCCATTTTAAAACACTCTTAAGAAACATTAGTTTCCTAGCTTTTTCGCTGCTCCTCTGCTTTATCCTCCGATCCCATCGTTTCCACATTCCTGCTCCTCAGTCCTTGGGATTCTCAGCCCTGGGGTTCACCTTTGGGGACATGTGCTGCAGAATCTCATCTGTTTTCTTGTCTTACATCACCATCCCTTGCAAACGCAGGTCTTCCTCTGGACATTGCTCCTGGGTGGAAATCCAAACGTCCCACTACCTTCTGAGCAGTACCACCTGAGCGACTATGGGGTGCTTAGGCAGAACTTCTCTTCACTGACTGCCTCTTAGTGTTTCGTTCCCTGTCGCGGCCTTGAAAGGTAATTGCCCAAAGCACACTGCAGACATCCATCTTTCCTCTTTACTTCCCTGCCCAGTGATATGTCACCGGTTTCTACATTTCTCTTCCCTGTCTCTGAAGTCTCAGCTTCTTCCCCTCCTTAATTTTCATTCAGCACCATCTGCAAGCCTCCGTCATTCTGCTTGAAACACCCCAAAAGTCTGATAATTATTTTCTCTTTGTTGCATATTTGTAACACATTCTCAATCATTTTACTTTCCCTGTGGCCTCCTCACCCCCCTACCTTCATTCAAATGTCCTATCTCCCTGTCTCCTGCCACTCATCTTTTATTTTGCTCTTAAAATAATTTATATTTTGGGTTTCTCATATTAGAAAAACCATGTAACATTTTTTGTCTCATTTGTTACACTGAGAATTATAGTCTCAAAGTATACCAATTGTCTAAAAAACTGAAATCCATTCTTCTTTATGGCCGAGTAGTACTCCTCTGTGTATATAGATTACATTTTCTTTATCCATTCATCTGTTGATGGACATACAGGCCACTTCCAAGACTTAGCTACTATGAATTGCGCTGCTGTGAATATGAACATGTGTGAATCACTGTAACATGTTTTTAATATTTTTGATAAGATATTCAAAAGAGGTATAGCAGAAACAGAATTTCTACTTTCAGTTTTTTGAGGAATTGCCATAGTCATTTCCACCATAGTTGTGCTAATTTATCTTCCTACCAAAAATGCAGAAGGGCTCCTGTTTTCCTTACAACTTTGACACCATTTATTAGTTTCTGAATTCTTAGTGATTACCATCCTCTCTGGAGTAAGATAGACTCCCAGGGTTATTCTGCTTTGCACTTAATGGTCAAAAATCTTGAACATTTTTCTATGTACTTATTGGCTATTTGTACTTCTTTTGAGAAGTGTCTATTCATTCTGCTTGTCCTTTTTTAAAATAAGTTCTTTTGTTTTGAGATGCAATTTTTGTGAGTTCTGTATATATTCTAGATATTAGTCTATTGTCTGAGGAGCAGCTGGCAAAAGGTTTTCCCCAATCTGTAAGTGGTCTCTTCACTGTGTTGGCTGTTTCCTTTGCTGTGCAGAAAAGTTTTAATTTGTTATATCTGATTTGCTGATTCTTGGTTTTAATTCTTGTGCAGTTGGGGTCCAGGTCAGAAAGCCAATGCTTATGCCTATGACTTCCAAGAGTTTTGTGTGTTTCATCTTCCAGCAGATTGTGTCTGTGTTTATATTTAGGTCTTTGGTCCATTTTTATTTAATTTTAGTACAGGGTAAGGGATACCATTCTAGAGTCAATCTTTTGTGTGTGAGTAGCCAGTTTTCTCAGCATCATTTGTCAAAGAGGTTATCTTTGCTCCTCAGGATTTTTGGCTGTTTTTGTCAAAGATCAAATGGTTGAATGTGTGTGAGGTTGTTTCTGTATCTTCAATTCTGTTATATTGATCTTCATATTTACCAGGACCAAGCTGTAATCATTGCTGTAGCTTTTTATTATAACTTAAAACCTGGTATTCCTGTTTGCTCTTTTTGCTCAGGATGGACTTTGCCTTTCTTTTTTCTGTTTGATTAATTCCTTTTTGAGCTCACTTGTGTAGTTACTTTGATGTATGTTCTTTATTTCTGCAAATATTTTGAGCACTTGGCTTTTGAGTTCTTTGCTTCCTTTGTTTCAGTATCTTTGAGGTCAGCTTTTGGGGAGTTGGGTGTTTTAGAGGCATCTTTTTGCCTAGCTTTTTCAAGTCCCTGCTTCTTTTCACTGCTTGCTGAAGATCAGCTAGGGCCATAAACCTCTCACTACTTTGGAGACATCTTTCACTGGATCCTGGGTCCTGTGATGTGTTTCTGAGTTTGGCTATACTTTGATGTTTCTACCCTTCTTCAACCCATGAAACATAATAATTTGAGGGTCATCTGGGTTTCAGTCTTCTTTGGAGGGCTTCACCCCAGCACCACTCAGAAACAAAGTGCACTAATGTTGACAATGAAAAGACAAGCCAGATATTGGTGTGCAGTAAAAACCAATTAAGAGCAACCACTGTGACACCATTAAAAACAGAAAAGAAATCACCAAAGAAAACAGTGAGAGATAACTAAATATTGACATTCTATGAGATCCAATAAAAGCTACCACTATACCACCCTTCAGAATAGAAAAAAATCTGCAATAGTATATGGAAATGAAGTCAAACCAAATATTTATATATAGCAAATATATAAAAAAGCATCAAATATTTCATCATTAAAGATAGAAAAAAATTCACAAAAATGGCATAGACTCAACTTAATAAAAATTTATAAACCTTAATGATAATAATTTTAAAAATGGAGAAGATGGAGAAAGAGAAAAATGAAGGAAGTAAAATTTCTAAAAAGAAAGAATAGGAAGATGAGGAGGAAAAAAATCAAGTAAGAATAACAGGTAGTTGTTAGAATTAGGTAAATATAACTATAAAAACAAATAAGAAAAAGAAAAGAGAAAAGACTAAAACAAAGAGCAAAAGATAGGCAACAAGAAACAAATGAAAAAAATTTTAAAACTTAAAATCAAAACCAGGAAAGAAAAATTAGTCCAGAAATACTCGTCTCTGTCCTTTGGCAGTCGCCAAGCCCTGCGGCATTAGAATCCTCAGACACTGGGAAGCAGGAGAGTGAGTCACAGTAGGGCCTGTTTTGCTTCCATTTCTACTTTTCTGTGGGATGCTGGGGCCTACCCTGCCTTTCCTACTGGGCAACTCAGTCAACAGTGCTGCATCTATCTTAAGGCTATGTTCATTCCAGTGACTCTTGGTGTTTGTGCCCCTCTGTGTGCCCCAAATAACTGCTTCTCCACCTAGCTTTATGGCCTGTGGGCTTGGGAGGTGACCCCTTTGCCACTGAGGCCTCTCTGTCTGTACTCCCCAGGACATGGCAACTGTCCTTCAAGCCAAGACACCCCCCTGATCACATTGGCAGATGGCAAAAGCAAGCAGACCCTGAGCTGTGTGGTGGAGGTAGACCTTGAAGGGGCCAGGAAGTCCTGGATCTGAGGTCAGCACTTTCAGATTGAATCCCCTCAGCAAACCAGACCACCTGCCTGACTTCTCACTGCAGAGGTAGGGGGCCACCGTGTCCTTCCCAGCCTGAGGTTGCTGTGCTTGAGCTGCTCAGGGAGGCCACGGCAAGATCACTCATGTCTGGGACTGGCTCTTATGACCACATCCCAGCCAGTTCTTGTGACAGGGCGACCCTGGAGGCCCTGAAGCACAGTGGTCCTGTGACTTCTAGTTCCCAGAGTAGCTCAGTCTTAAACAATAAACCCATTTCCCACATGGCATCTGATTATACCTCTCCCAGGTGTGACAGTACTCCTCCAACTCTGGTCTGTCACATGAAAGGAGTCACTTTCAGAGGAAAACCCAGTGTTGGGTTTACAGTTTAGTGTAAGCACTGACTTCCCTTGGGGCTGGTGTTGCCAGTCTGTTGTTTGTCCCTAGGGCTGCTCACATGTCCAAGGTTACCTTGATCTCGTGGGGATGGGTCCCTCTCCCGAGGATGCAGGGTTAGGGCTCCACACTGTACCTTTCTCTTCTCTGTGCTCTCATCAGTTTCTCTAGTCACTCTGATTTCTAGTCTTCCTGTTTGCTCTTTCTTGATTCTCAGAGCTCTACCACTTTTCCTGTTTGCTAAGCTATTTTCTAAGTTTCTTGGTTCCAGATCATGGAGAGGCTGTGTTTCACTGCCTGCCTTTACACCACCATCTTTTATCTCTTGAGGTTCCTCTTCATGCTAGCAAAGCAGCTCAGTCCCCTTCTTAGAACTCACTGAAGTAATTGCAGCTCATTTTAAATTGGCTGCCTTCCATTCAGAATGTCTTCCCTGTGAGGGACCATGTTATATGTTTCTGGTTTCTAGAGAACTACAGACACCGTCAGCATATAAAAAAACCACTATTTTTTCTCTTAAATGGAAGATTTACTATGAGTTCTAAATAACCATGTGTATAGGAAAGACTCATAAAAGAGAGATCTCAAATCTCTACTTCTTAGTAGGAAAAAAAAAACTCTTGAATTACATTATTACACTGTCTGTGATTCTGATCCTCCTAACTGCTCATGTGTCCTTATTATTGATTTTGATTATTTTTTAATACTCTTCACTTTGTTCATTCCTCTATAGCAGCCTCCCTACTCTTTACATCTCCCGTCTGCCCCGAGAACACTCACAGATGACCTTGCAGTACAGTTCTTACCAGAGATAATTCGAGTCCCAGCCTAATCCCAAGGCTGCCTGGAGATATCTTGCATTTATTATTGCTTTTGCATCACTCTCATACAGTCATAGTCTTTGGAAACAGAAGGCATCATCCTACCTACAACAATCTGTTTTAATAGTAGTCTTTCTACACATAAAACATATTAATTCTTGATCATTGAAAAGGTCAAATCCTAAAAAACGCAGCATCCCTACTGATACATACTTCATTTATTAGGTTTAAGGATAAAGACTGTCTGGAAATAACCCCAAGAATAATTTCTATGTTTTGTTTTCATAATGAAAACCTCATTAGCTTCAGTCTCAAAGAGCTTGTTTATGTAAAATTCAATGAATGTTATCAGTAAGCTGCTGCACTTTTTTTTTCCAAACAAGAAAAGGGTTTTAAACACACCTTGCACTGCCTTTATGATGATCTTTCCACCTGCTGACCCTTCCAAAAAGGGCCTTCTACCATGTGCCCATAGTTATCTCCATGACAACTCAACATCTGTCCGTGTCTTATTTTCTTAGTGCGGTATTCCTTGGCAGCAGTTAAAATGGCAACTCATTGCCACCAAAACTGCCTGAAAACACACGCAGTGTCTCAGATTTATTTTCTTCCCTAGCAATTATAAAGCCCCGATTATTGCTTAGTTTTATCTCTCCTCCCAGGCCCTTTAAAATGTAAACTTTGGAAAGCCAGTAGTGGGGCACCTTGGTAACTGGTGTCTCTCCAATTTGAGAACGTGGTTGTCCTTGCTGAACAAATGAATATAAGCAAACAATTGTGTTTGTGATCAACACTACTAAGCCATGAGTCCTCAAGAGCCCAATGGTTCTCATTAAGTCTTTATAGACTGTTTTATGAGGGATGATAAATATGAGACTAATGCAAATAATAAACAAATTGATAAAACTTTCAGTTAATAATTATAGGTAGTTTTACTCTACATGAAGCCATGTACTTTAGGATTTTAACAGTATTTCAGTTTTTAATACAGTTTGTACTACTTGATCATTTCAGGAAATATCATTGTGGCATGTACCAGTCTCTGCTATTTATTTTCTCATTTCCATTAGATTATATTTTATGTCCATTATTCATAGATCACGCCAGGGTTGAGGAGATAATTTTATTCATTTTGGTTTCCCAGATATCCATGTTAGCATACATTCTTAGTAAATATGACCATTCAAAGTTGATTTGTGTTCCTGCTGCCCTTATTTTGAAATTCTGGATAATGGTTACATGGTTTCCTCATATTAAAAGATATGTTATTAAAAGCATTTTACATAAATGCAAAGGAAATAATTTGTGCCAATATTGTATTGTGATTTTTCCACCTATCTGAATGTTACCAAGTGGCCTCTAGTAAAGTGGACTATCCACGAATTTGGCTTTTTGCTTACATGATTTGACAGTATTGTCATGTGTCTGTTCATGCTGGTAACTGAGTAGAGGTGCATAGGTTTCCTTCTTCACAATCTATGTTTGCATGTCATCTTTTCACCGGAGTCTGCTGTGTACCCACGAGACATCATCTTGGTTTTCATTGTACAAGTCCTGCTTCTGTGGTCTGCTCCAGCGGAGGCAAGCGAACACAGCACGAAGCCTTCTAGTCTACGGCGTCAAGACTCAGTTGAGTAACTGCTTGTCTTGAGTAACATTTTCAGCAAATGACACAAAGACCTGGCACAAAAGGACATTCCATCTCCACCAAGATCACTGTCTCTGAGGAGGAACAAGTGACAGGAGGTGTTTCAAAGCCTGCAAGCTCCCCAGCTTTCCAGTGGGTCTGAGATGTGTGTGTGCTCATGGCTCGTGCCTAGGGCTCCAGATGCCTGTGACTCCTGCAGCCCCTGACACACTGCTGCCCATCTGCACAGCGCATGTGGCCATCAACATTCCAGGAATGGACCTGTCCTGCCCGGCACAGCAGGTGCGTTCCACTTGACTGCTATCACAACATGCTTCAGCGGGCCAGTGATTAATGACTGGGCTCCCAAGTGGTTTTAAAAATGTGTTTTAAGTAAATATGTCTCTTGTCTTTGGCGCTGATACCCTTGGGACTTAAGTAGTTTAATTAATATTCATCAAAAGAGCACTGGATCTCCATAGGCTTGTGTGGGTAGCCTAAATCAGATATCTATTTCCTTGCTGAGTATTAAAACATGTAATAGGCGCAGGATCTCCTCACTAGCCCATCTGTGCCTGTCTCTTTGTTTCATTTGTGTGTGTTAGTATTCCACTAAAATCTCAGAAACCACTAAAATTATTGGAACTATTTCTCTGTGTGTTTCTCTCACCTTGTGTTCTCCCCTCTGTAAATTTCAGCCAGCTAAGCATCCTCAAAGCCCAATCCTCCAGCAAACCCCCTGATTTTTGTCTGGGTTCTCCATATTACATTCTAGAAATTGTCTCTAAACACAAATATCCTGTGATTTGTTTCCCTACCTCCAGACTATTTGCCCCATACTCCCACTGCCCAACATCTACTATGTGTACTTCATGGTGCTGTTTCCCAGTTGCTATGGGAAAGGTAAATCCAGGATCTATTATTCCCTTGTGTCCTGGTCCTTGGAAAATTTTTGGGAGAAGTGTGCAGCTGAAATTAGCCCCACTCTTCCCCACCAGATGCCCCAACCCATGGAAGCCAAGCAGACCCAGCACCACCAGCTCTGTTTATAAACCATGCTCCCCCGGGACCCCAGGTTCCCTGTTCTTCCAGTGACAACCAGCACCCAATGTTTGGCTTCTTTCTGCTGAAGAGCTGACAGCCACTTTTCTCTCTCTCTATTTTTTTTCACACTCCCATGGCAAATACCTGAAATGAAAATAATATGAGTGAGTTTATAAAATGTCACTAGTCAAATCGATAACTTCCACGCCTATGTGTGCCACTAAGAACGGGCCTGGAAGAGCTTAGCTGAAAAGATGTAATGCTGTCATGTTATGGAATGGTACCTGGCTTTCAAGAGACCAGAATTAATCTACAGAAAGGACGAAAGGATTAAAGCTGGTGGTCATTTCCAGGTGTTGAGCTACTACTTCACAGTTACAAACCCTAATCATTTCCTTGGGTTTAAAAATGCCCTGATTTTAATGTCTTATTTCCCTCCTCCTGTCCAGTGTCAGATGAAGTAGAGCTGGGAGGTGTTTGAAGTGTGACACAGGATTCTCTCCCCGTGAGAGCTTTCCATCTTGGTGTGGCAGAGTGTAGCTGTTGGACAGATGGACTCTAAGACTGGACTAGGAGAGCCTGGGGTCCTCGGAGGACAAGTGACCATTAGTAAACACAGACAACAGGAACACTGTGGCCTCACTCTCCTTTTTTTTTTTTTATTTTGAAAAGAATACAACCAAACAAAACAAAACAGAGTAAAGTCAATCAAAACAAAGCAATAACAAATATTATGGTAGCCAATGCTGTTTCACTAATATCTTGAAATTCTATATTGCTTACATTGTTCTGCTTTGTTTGTTTTGTTTTATCACTCTCCTCTCTTTAAAACCCTGCCATTCTCTGAGTTTCGGGAACTTAATATTTTTGTCTGTGAATGCCCAGCAAGCAAGCAGCTCCATGGTCTCCAGGCCCAGTTTTCAGGCTTTGTCAGGTGAATTTGAGAGTGGGGAGCCTCGCACATTTGCAGCTACACTCATGAAGACACAGACGCACCCACACTTTCCATGCATGAAGACTAAAG
>RJWT010050732.1:0-10804 GCA_004365215.1 Cuniculus paca
AATAAGGCCTGTTACATAGAAAAAAGTTAGAGCTAATGTGTAAAGTCATTGATGTTATATGTAAGAATTTATGTTAGTAACATTAAACTGTTGAATTTGTGGGAAAATATTGCTGACTTTTCTTAAATATTTTAGGTAGTATTTAAACATCGTTATTTAAAGAAGTGTCATTAAAGCATATAATTAAATATATTGGCTTTAAAAAGTGAATTGTTAGAGGTTTTTGCTATTTTTTTAGTAGAGAAAAAAATAGTTTACCTAAAAGTGAAATCATGTCTGAGACTTACAGTTTGTTATATTTAAAAATTTGCTTCATAGACAATTGGAAAAAAATTTTGGGAGAGAATGCTAAACCTAATTATGGTTGTCAAGTCACTATTCAGTCTGAACAAGAAAAGCAGTTAATGAAACAATATCGCCGTGAAGAAAAAAAAATTGCTAGACGAGAAAAAAAGGCTGGAGAAGATGGAGAAATTTCTGGAGAAGGTCATACATGTTTTGATCCTAAGGAACTGAGGATACACAGGTAATAAAAATCGGAAGCTAAAAAAAAATATATTGTAATTGCTACTTTTGCATATCATTATCTTTTTTAGCTTTTACGTGTAAGTGATCTTACACTGTAGTCTCATTTTCTTGCAAGAAGAGGATTTCGTTGTACAAAAATCTGTTTTTCTAGGATAGAAAAAGTAATCATCTACTTAGTTAAGATATTCTTTCTTGTATCCCCATAGGTAAGAGATTAGGATTGTAGAAGTAAGCTATTTTTTTATTAGGATGTGTTTGTAGTATATAACGTTTACATTCCGTGTGGGGAATCATTACATATATATAACATATCAAGAGGTAAGCTGTTTAGGAGCAGTACACTGACAACTGAGTTTAAGTTATATAAAGCCTGCATAAATTTATTCTGCTACCGTTGTTCTTTCCCAGCTGAATAATATTTTTGTCTGTTATTATTGTTGTTATTTACAAGTAGAAGGAAAGAAAATGGAGTAAAGATATTATTGTACTTGATTCTTTAAATACTGAAACAATTTTAAAGAGGGATTTATAACTTGTTAAACATCTTTGGGTTATGAGAAAACAAAATTATAAAGAAAGAATATTAAAGCAAACTTTTGGAGTGGTGTTATCTAAAAATGTGCTGAATTCTATTTTCGTACCAAAAAATTTTCTAGTTTTCTAATATCTTTATATGGCTAAATTTCTTCTCTTTATAATGGAAAACTACCTTAAATAATGACCTCGTTTTTGCATATGCTTTACCTTTCAAAATAAAAATGATAAATTTGGTCTATTGTTTTTGTATTTACAGAGAGCAAGCACTTTTGAATGCTAAAAGTGTTCCAATTCTAAGCAGGCAGAGAGACACGGACATTGAGAAAATACGTTATCCCCATGTTTATGATTCTCAGGCTGAAGCCAGGAAGACATCAGCATTCATTGCTGGTGCAAAGGTATGAATGACACTGGTATACAACCAGTTGTACTGTCTCTATTCTGAGGAAATGCCATATGGTTTTTCTTTTTTCTTTTGTGTGTATAGTACTAGTTTACTAGAGTATGTTAAATTTTATTTAAAAGTATTAGGGAAATGAGATATTGCAGTGTAAAATTCCTAAAGCATAGTAGGTATTAACGTATTTGTTCATTTCTGTAATTATTGTTGTAATTTGTATTTTTGAGTTAAACCGACATAGTACATATTTTCCTAGGTATGTGTGTGCATTTGTCTTCAGGGATATCATATAATTATTATTATTATTATTATTTATTTATTTATTTTGGTACCAGTGATCGAACTCAAGCCCTCACCTGTGCCAGGCAGGCGCTTAAGCCACTGAGCTAAATCCTCAGCGATATCATATAATTACTGTATACCTTAAGACGTAGCAACATGCTGTATGATACTATATGGAACTCTCAAATGTACAAATAGAAAACATTTAACAGCAACAAAAAAGTAATTTTAAAAACATAGCCCTATTGTCTTAGAATATTTTTCATCTTTATTTTATGGGTAATAATAGTAAGTAACATCTTTTCTGTGCTTGAGAGATCTGATAGATAAATGTTTTATGTATGTTTATATGTATTTATTTTTATTTTTTTAGGTTTATTTTCATTTAAATTAGCTAAATGTATTTGTCAGTGCTATGTCAAAAATGCTAATAGCATTTTCTGACTCTTGAAAAACCTTTAACAGAAGAGTTGTTTTATTTAACATTATTATTGGATTCTAATTTTTGACGTTTATAGATGATTTTACCAGAAGGAATCCAAAGAGAGAATAACAAGCTTTATGAAGAAGTAAAGATTCCCTACAGTGAACCAATGCCTGTTGGCTTTGAGGAAAAGCCAGTTTATATCCAAGATTTAGATGAGGTGAGATGAGCTTTTCTACTTTTGTACTTTTGAGGGTTGATTGTGTTATGAGTACATTTAGAAAAATTGTGTTATGAGTAGATTTAGTAGTTAGAAAAATTGGTTTTAAAACTAACTGGCTAGCTGGGTGTGGTGGCACATTCCTGTAATCCCAGTACTCAGGAAGCTGAGGCAGGAGGATCGTTGTGAGTTCGAGACGAGCCTGGGCTACAAAGTGAGCTCAAGGCCAGCCTGAACTGCATAGTGAGACCCTGTCTCAAAAAGACAAAAAAAAGTAATTGGCTAATACAGTACAGAGACCTACGTGGTTACTAAAGAGGTATACTAGTAGAGTTTAAATTAAGAGTGTACACATATATTCCTTGATACATTAAACATATTTATGTATTTTGTATATATATATATAATATATCTTATATTTTCCTGTTTATTTTGACTATTTCAGCTAAATTTTTGGCTTAATTATATAAGCTAACTTAAGTCAAATATTTTTTAAAATTCCCATATACAATTGACACATCAAAGGGTCAACCACAGTGAAAGAAAGTACTTTGCAGGGGATTATAAAGCATTTTCTTTATTTTCCCACAACTTTTTAATTTTGAATAAATTCAAATCTGTATTAAAGTTACATGACTAATAATTGTCCATATGTACATCTTTTATTTAGATTTGCTGTTTGATAAAATATTGCTATACTTTTTCTATCTGAAAATAAAATATATCTTAAATTTAAAGTAAATATCATTTAAATTTCATTTTTCTATCAAATGCTTGGTTTTTAAAATATGTAAGTGATAATATATTCATCGACAAATATAAAATAGTATAGGTAAGCAAAAAGGCAGCATTTAACAACATAAAGGTATGTTGAATATCCAAATTCAACCCTCAGAATAGCCAACATTAACTCTATTCCTTTATGTTTGTATTTGTATTTTTTACAAAGATGTTATTACATCATATTTTTATGTATATGTATAAATATATATACTTATATCTTTCTGTCTTTTAATCACATTTTATTTAATTTCATACCTTTATTCTAAAGCAATTCCTTATCATTATAATTTTAGGTTGTTTTCTACTATATTTATAATAGGGTAAAATTTTATTTATATCTTGTATCAGTGTTTTTCATCCTGTGCATCAGAATGACCTCTAGAAAATTTTCAAAATGTAAATATTTTAATTAAATCATAATTTCTAGGGAGTAGTACAGTTACAAATGTTTTGAAGATTAATTTGAAGCTCTATAGATAGATCCAAAAGACAGATTTTTTTTTTCCAATTTAGGTTACCAGTTTATTTCCAATTTAGGTTACCAATCATTTCCTTTTCCTTTGTTGGGGGTATTGGGGTTCTTATGATCATGGTGCATATTCTCATCCTCAACTCTCATGAGCCATCAGGAATCAAAGAGGAGTTTCCCAAAGGAAAAGATGCTACTTACTATTATTACCCATAAAATAAAGATGAGAAATAGTCTAAGAAGATAGAGCTATGCTTTTAAAATTACTTTTTTGTTGCTGTTAAATGTTTTATATATGTACATTTGAGAGTTACATATAGTATCATACAGTTAATACTATTAATATAGTATCATACAGCAAAAATGTACTACCGATCCAAATGTAATACTTGGTTTGGAAGTATAAAAGATGCCTAAAATGTTTCATTAGAATGGAGATGCAAATATTGATGGCATAGGATTTGCCGGATAGATATACCAGATGAAGAATCATGCATGTGTAGGCTATATGTGAAGAACGACAACAAATATAGAGTTTGCCATGACAGGGTTTGAAAAACTGTACTTTTAGTTGTAGAGTTCAGATGACAGTGGGCTTGACTAACTTCTCTGTTGAGGGTGGTCTCATGAAAATGAAGTCATGGTCTTGGCCGGGCTAAGCTGCCATCCCGAAGCTCTGGAATTGAATTTCCTTCCAAACTCAGTAACGTTGTTTTCTAAATCTAATTTTCTTGCACTTCTAAGACTGAGATACCTATCTCCTTTCTGTCAGTTGTGGGTCATCAGTTCCTAATGTCTGTCCACATTTCTTGGCAAGTGGCCTCTCCATCTTAAAAGTCTAGCAAGGAAATAGCGAATCTGCTCTAAATCTCTGACTTTTCCTCCTGGCTGGTTGAAAACTCTAATTTTAAAGAATTTATGTGATTAGATCAGACCAACAAGATAATCTTCCTAAATACAGGACCGCTGTTCCACGTAGCATAACCTAATCGGGAATAAAATCCATCACCTTCCAGTCTTGTAGTTTATGCACGATGTGTGTACCGTAGGCCAATGTCAGGAATAGGATAGGAAATCTCACTTTCCACTTGCTTTTCTTTGTGGTTTTCATCAAGGTTTTATGCTTGGCATTGAGCATTTTGAACCTTTGAGTTTACTATTTTCATCATCAAATATGGGAGGTTTTCAGTGATTATTTTTTCAGAACTTTTCTGCCCCATTCCATTTTTTCAGAAACTCTAATCTTACATATTTTAGGTCTGCTGACATTGACACACAGCTCATAGGTGTTATATTAAATTGTGTTTCATCTTTCTCTTTCTTCATGCTTCATTTTGGCAATTTCTGTTGACTTCCTTCATATTTACTAAACTTTTTTTTTTCCCTGTGGTATCTAAAGTGAGTGCCATTAATCCCATCTGTTGTACTTTTCTCCCGGTTATTGGAATTTTATCTCTATATTGTTGTGTTTTGTAATATCTTACAGATCTCTACATACTGTCGCAATCATTTCAACAGCCCATAAGCCAGCAAATTTTTTTCTTTATAGGGGCATTTGTCATGGTTTTTAGCCTGCTTGATAATTTTTGCTTGAATGATAGTATGATTTTAACCTGTTGAATGCTAGATTTTTTTAAATGTCTTTAACAATTGTTAAGTTTTTTCTTGGAACAGTTTTCTTTGGATCAATTTGATCATTTTAGGTCTTACTTTTTAAAATTTCGTAGATAAACCAGTGCAGCAGTGAGTCTACAGTTAGGGCTGAGGGATGGAATGAAATTGACCAGGTGGAAACCAGTGTTGTAGGTAAACAATAGGAAAAGGATCATTTTATTTAAAACCTTACTTAGAGTACAGACCTCTTGATCCAATAATATACTGCTGTGAGAACAAGATGCTTTCCTTTTTTTGATAGTAACTTGTCTAGGAATGCAGTTAGCATTTGGAGCCATTAACTTGCTATAATTTCCAGAATTGTATGTTGCTTTTGGTTCAGAAAGAAAAATGAAATCAATAGATAAGCAATGAAAATTCATTTAAAATTTAGAGATTTTGGGGTGGTTAATGGAGTAATAATTCCTTGCTTCCGCAGTTCATTGTCCTTCATTTCCTTAGAGCTGAGTTTCCCATTATAGGGAATATATTTTAATTTTAAAAACAATTTAAATATTTTGAGTCTTAAATGTGTTTTCATTTTTGGCATAATTTCTCTTTATTCTTATTGTCATCACTGCATTTCTATCTCACCTAGTTATGGGCTATAACTTACTAACAAATTGCTTTTCTTTCCCTGCAAATAACTGTTAAGTCTAGCTTCTATTTAAATATCTATTTCCATCGTTCCACAGGTTTTTCATCCCCAGCACTGATTATTAATTATTTTTTCTTATGTATTATTTTTGATAATACCAGCATGAACTACACTAGAATCTAAAGTCCCCAAATGATATCTTTTAAATAAATATTCCAATACCTTTAGATAATGTACATTCTCACAAGTGAGTTTTTATATAACAGCGTAATACAATCAAATCAAGATAGATAGGGGATTTATGTTTAGTATCAAAAATCTAGGGAAATTCCTTTAAATCAGTTCCTGTAACTCTGAGAATATAACTTGTCTTAGAGGTTATTTGGTCTACATAAAAACCTCTATGAGAGTTTTATGATTGTTTTCAAGCTCTAATTTTTATTTCCTGGAAAAGTAAATTCAATTCTGAATTTGATGTAGGAATTTTGAAATGTTCATCCAGTGTGCTGAACCTATGGTACTCATTCCACAGCGGGCTGCTTGTATCATTGAAAGCTCTGAAAGTTCCACATCACTTTGATAGTCTGACATTGTTCACGTTACGTGTTACTTAAACTCTGTATTGTTCAATCTGTTTTTCCTAGTGTGTACAAAATGGATGACTCAAATTCAGTCTTCTACAGTACTGTTTCTCATTTTAAACTGTGTGAAACTACATGTATGATGGATTTGGAAATTTGTTAACAGTATATTTATTCAATTAATACTAACAGCAAGTTGAATACCACTTCAATTAATTCATAAAATTTTTGAACCTGTATAGCTTGCAGTGTTCTGTTTTGAAATGCTGTATTATGTTTGACTCTTCTGTTTTCTTTTGCTTTTTTCTGTTTTGTTTTGTTTTGTTCTATTCTCTTTAAAATAAAAAAAATTTTTTTTGAGTAGTTATGTGATAATAGGACACTATATTTCTTTTATGTTAGGGCCCATGAATTGATTGATTAGGATCATAGTAAAGTCTTTTTTTTTCCCTATGGAAACTTGATGAGGGAGCTAAATAGACTCTTGTTTCAAAAGCTGTGGAAATTAATAATTTGGAGCCAAGTGTTTTAAGATAAAAAGTTCTTTTAGAAAGTCAGGGGATTAGATTTCTAGGAAGATTATATTTTAAAAAATGTGTTTGGACTTTTAGAAATTTAGAGAATAAATGAGTATTTTTCTCTATATAACTTCCATTTTTCTTATGATCTGTGGATCTTATATTAATGCACTGTGAATCTAAAATAGGACTGGTCTCACAGATGTAAGTAATTTACACTGTTTCTCAGTATCATATTTTTGATACATATTTAAAACATGGGGTTTTTTCCTCATTTTGTAGATTGAATAGACATAAAATATTACAAAGTAAGATTTTTCAGTTTTTTAAACTTGCATTGTTTCCTAACTTCTTTGATATTGTGACATATATTCAAGATTTTTCTTGTTTTTGTTTTTAAACTGGGTTTGTTATTAATTTATACTAAATAATTATTTGAATTTACCTTTATATATTGCCAATTGTTTTAAAACTCTCCCCTGCTTTTACTCTCTCCTTTTCCCCCTCTTCCCTCCTTTCCTAGTACTGGTTATTGAACCCCAGGGCCTTTGCACTGAGTTGCACTCCTAGTCCTGCCCTGCTTTTACCCTCTTTTTGAGGCAGGACCCTTCTAAATTGCTAAGTCAACCAGGCACAGCTCAAACTTGCAATTATCCTATTTCAGCCTACCAGAGCTCTAAGATTACAGGCATATACCACTATGCTCAGCTTTATATCACATTTCATCTCCCTAATTTTCTTTATGACTATATGGTAGTTGCAAAAAATCTAGTTTTGTTGATCTAAATTGCCTTTGTTTAACCATTATTTTTTAAAAAGTCAATATAATTTTAGGTTGACAGTTATTTTTCTCAGCACATTTAACATATTATCCTGCCACTGTCTGCTTTTCATTGAGAAACTCACAATCTAATTGTGATTTGTTTTAAGGTTACTTTTCTCTGTGGCAGTTCTTAAGATTTTCTTTAGCCCTTGGAATTTTATAGCTTTACCACAGAATTATTTTTTATTTTGAGATAACTTTCTTTTAACTTCTTATTTTCTCATTCTGTTGGAGTCCTAACATCAACAGGTAAAAGAAGGAAGAAAGAAAAAAGAACTTTACGGTTTTGATGCACTTGTATTTTAGCAGACAACATAAAAGAAAATAACATCAAAAAGAGATGTAGTATGCTTCCATTGCCTTCTCTGAACTTGCAACCTTGTTAGGGACATAGGAAGGCATCTGTGTTATTAACCAACAATATACTATAGAATTCATTAAGTAAAAAATCAGTAGTTCAACTTCAGTGTACTAAAAAGCAGTGAGATCATCACAGGCTATATACCACTTAGTAAAGACTTCTTGGAGAACATGAGACTTAAACTGTGTATCACCTGCTTACATTGGGTTACAGAGCTTTATCTGGAGCAATGACCAAATTTTTAGTAGAGCTTCTGTTGGGTATACAGAGAAAAGAGTTTCTGATTTCATGTTGAAAATATTGTACAGATCTTCAAGTTTGCATGTCTGTATCTGGTAATCTGAGTAAAACTTTTGAAGAAAACTATACAAAATAACATTTGGTATGTTTCTACCACCTTGTTCTGAGAGCCTATATTATTGTTTTGATCTCTCTGTTATTTATTTGTCTTCGTTTTTCTTGTTTTTCTTGTGTCTGGTTTTGTTATTCTGCCGAAAACAGAAAGGACAGATGTACATGTATAGGCTTATGCATGCCTAGAACTACCCGTAAAGAGTTTACAAGAACTGATTTTACTAAAGGTGATGGTATGAACAGCTACTGTAAAGAAAATGAAACATTATGGTAGCCATTACTGATTTATTATCATCATGTTTTGAAATCCAATAATGCTTTTATTCTTTGATTTGATTGGTTTTAGTCAGTTCTCTATTATTTGATTGCAATATATGAGAAGGTATGGACAGCTATTTTGAGGAAAACAAGAGACATTATGGTAGCCATTGGCAATTCCTTACTGTCTGGTTTGAAAGCCTGTAATGCTTTCATTCTTTTGCTTTGATTGATGTTATATTATTTTGTTTTATTTGAATTTATTGTGTGTGAACGTATGAACAACTATTTCGAAGAAAACAAGAGACATGATGGTAGCCACTGTTGATTTCCTGTTGTCTTGTTTTGAAGTCCTATATTGCTTGCATTGTTCTGTTCTGATCTGCTTTGTTCTAGTCTAGTCTGTTTTGCTTTGTTCTATTTTATTCTCTTTAAAATAAAAAAAGAAAAAATATTGTACAGATCTAGCACAAAATATTAAATTATGTCATGTGTCCCTTTTTATATAGAATCTTCAAAATTAATTTTTTATCATAGAAACTTGATCACTGTCAGGAAAGCTGTTAGTTTATTAGAGTGTTATTTAAAGGATTGCTATGAAAACTCTGAGGAAAGACTTAAAATTCTCAGGTTACTGTCGAAAAATAATTGGGAACTTTAATGCATTCTGTCTGTTACCTGCGTAGTGTAGCTTTTGATATTACAATGGTTCATGAACTTAATTCTTTCCATAATTCTGGTCACAGAATTCATTCCATTTTTGTGGTTGTGTGGAAAGAATTAAGTTCGTGAACTGAGGTACCACTGCATATTATCTTTTGTATTCCAGTTAGTTATGTAGAAATTAGATCCATTGTATTTACATCATTGTAAGGTTATAAGATTGATTTATTTTTACTTCCAGCAGTTAAATTATATGATTAGAAAACAATGGTTACTTGTTATGAAAGTGTACTATAGTTTAAAAATATGAAATGATTAATTATCATTTGAGGAGAAATACTATCTGTATTTTCTTTTCTAGATAAAAATTAATTTTGTCTGTATACCCTAAACCTTTACAGGATTGCAGTACTGAAAAATCTACTGGGAACACTTGCAAACAGCTAACTAGGAAAAGGGCACCAGCTGCTTTGAAAAAAAATACCTGCTAAACTACCAAGCTAGTTATAACTAACATCTGCTTCTGGCTATGAGTAAAGTCATCAGAATAACTTTTTACAACCTATACTTCATTGATTTTGTAGCAGGAAATTAGAATGCAGAAGATTAAAAGCTTGGAGACATGAGCTCTCCTAGAATGTTAATTATAGAATTTAAGTAAATTCAAAAGTGTGAAAATTAGATAGATTTAACTTGTGGGAATTTTAAATTGCTTTAGAAATGGATTTAGTCTATATCTTACAGTACATCTGTGTTGTGGTTACACAGGCCTGTTATTATAAGCAGAAATATTTGGTATGATTGTATTGCTCTTTGTAGATTTCCTTCTCAGTATTAGAGTCTAAATTATCAGTTGTCAGTAGCCATTTCTCAAGCTCCTGATTGATACCATGCATTTTGTGAGGAGGCATAATTGTTATGACAAGGTTTAGACCTATGATCCTGCCTTTATGGAACTTCCTACCCAATTAAAGAGAGAGAACTGATATTGAATTCCCAGCTTAACCATTTAAACATTTTGTGATATAGATCAAGTTAGTTAGATAATGCCTGTGCATTTTCCTTTCCTTCCTGGACTTTTGGTGTTTCATGAGTTAACAAATAGAAAATGTATAGCACTCTCTGTAATGTATTTAAGGTGATCAGTAAATTCCTAGCCTGAGAAATGCTTGTATAAACTGTTCTTTCAGTCATTTTCTTAGATTGACAGATAAGTTTTGCTGTTTAATCACACTTTGAATCTTTCTGTAAGGAATCATAAGCAAGATTACTTTGGTATGAATAACTTAAATTCCTAAAAGGTGACTATTGAAGTTAAAAACAGCTTTAAGTTAGTAAAACTAAGGTACTAA
>RJWT010050733.1:0-10801 GCA_004365215.1 Cuniculus paca
AACCCCCCTGGTGTTTTTGTCTGCAAATCCACCACCTCTCTCCAGGATCAATGTAATCAACACCTGAGCATTGCAGGAAATGAAGGCGGATAGAGAAGATAAACCAAAACTTAACCTGGGCATTGTGATGCACACTTGTCATTCTGGCACTGTGGAGGCTGAGGCAGGAGGATCACTACAAATTCAAGGCCAGCCTGGGCTACACAGTGAGTTCAAAGCCAGCCTGAACTGTATGGTGATGGCTTGTCCCAAAAGAATCAAAAACCAAAACAAAACAATAAAAAATATATATGCAATCCAAAATTCCATCATCCATTATATTCGGAATCTAAAAAACTGAATCTCACAAAAGCAGAGTAGAATAGATTGGAGAAATTGTGATTGAATATTCAAAATTTCTTAGTTTAATATATTGTAACCTGTTTTGAAGCTGTTTTATTTTTATTTTTTCTCTTTAAAATAGAAAAATGTGTATATATATATATATATATATATATATATAGTGTATACCCGATTTTGTTTTTTTTTTTTGCAGCACCGGGGATTGAACTCACGACCTTGCACTTGCCAGGCAGTCACTTAGGCTGCTGAGCTAGATCCCCAGCCCTTGTCTTTTTGAGACAGGGTCTCGCTATGCTGTTCAGGCTGGCCTTGAGCTCACTTTGTAGCCCAGGCTGGTCTTGAACTTGGAATGATCCTCCTGTCTCAGCCTCCGGAATGCTGGGATTACAGGCATGAGCCACCACACCTGGCTCCTTGTATACCAAATTTGACTAAGAGAATATTTAAAATATTTTCACTACAAAAATCTGGTAAGTATGTAAGTCAGTAGATGTGCTAATAGTCTAGTCATTCCCAATCACCTATATGCAACCTATGAAAATGTTTTTTTTTGTTTGTTTGTTTTGTCTTTTTGAGACAGGGTCTCACTATGCAGTTCAAGCTGGCCTTGAGCTCACTTTGTAGCCCAGGCTGCTCTCAAACTTGCAACAATCCTCCTGCCTCAACCTCCTGAGTGCTGGGATTATAGGAATGTGACACCATGCCCGGCTAAAATGTTTTGTGTATCATAAATACATGCAGTTATAAATCTGCCATTAAACACTTAAAATTTCCTTGAAAAATCCTAAAAAGAATTCTGTTATCAAAAGGAAAAAAGCTTTTTCTTTGGTCTGGCTATATAGTTCAGGCTGGCCTTGAACTCATTATGTAACCCAGGCTGATCTCTCATTCTCAGCAATCCTCCTGCATCAGCCTCCTGAGTGATAGGATTACAGGCATGCACCATCATGCCTGGTTTCCAAAGCAAATTTTAAACATTTTGTATTTCCTTTTCTTTTCTCTTTGCACATATCATCGTGCAGGCACACTTTTAGGAACCAATTGTTCCTAAGAAATAGTTTTACGGACCCTGTTTTTTCTTTCCACCGAGCAATTTTTTCACATCATTAAATAGCCTTTTAATGATGTGCTTTCTGGGTCCTGCCAGGCCACCAGACAGCTGTGCCTTCTAGTTTATTTCACGTCAGCTCCTTAGGTCACTTCCAGGTTTCTGACATCAGAAATGGTGCTGGGAGGCAACAGTAGGGCACAGCTGTTGCATACACAGTCGGCAACTCCTTTAAAACAGGCGCATGGGAGCAGAAGACGTGAGGCCCCAGCGGGGCGGTATCTGCAGGCTTGGCCTCACAGTCAAACCCAAGCAGAAGGGCGGGATCGATGATGCACTGAGGAAGTTTTCTACCATGCGACACAGGTCAAAACTATAAATGTGCTCATAAAAACCACCAAAGAGCCGCCAGGCATGTAATCCCAGCACTCAGGAGGCCGAGGCAGGAGGATTGAGAGTTCAAGGCCAGCCCTGGCTGGGGTTGCAGCTCAGTGGTAAAGTGCTTGCCTAACATGCTCGAGACCCCACCTCCAGCACCAGGTAAAACAAATAAAACAGTCAAACACAGGACAGAAGAAATAAAGAAATGAAAATAGTTGCTGGATTTGATGGTGGGGATCTACGTGACTTTTTTTTTGGTGGTGGCTACGGCGCTGGGGACTGACCCCAGTTGTCCAGGCTGGGCTCAAATTGATAATTCTCTTTCCAGAAGCTCCCAGAGCGCTGGGATCACAGGTGTGCACCATCAAGCCTGGCTCCCAAAGCTCTTTTTTTTTTTGGTCCAGGGATCGAACTCACAACCTCACACTTACTAAGCAAGCACTTGAACCACTGAGCTAATTAAATCCCCAGCCCCCAAGGCTCTATTAATTTCATTTTAATACAGTGTCTCTGTATGTTGGCCATGCCAGCCTCAATATTGTGATCCTCCTGTCTCAGCCTCCCAAGGAGCCAGGATTACAGATGTGCACCACTGTGTCCAGCTATAGGTCACGTATGAGGAAACATTTGTTGAAAATATATGCATTGTACAACTACTTTATTTATTTTTTTGTCTTTTTGAGACAGGGTCTCACTATGCCATTCAGGCTGGCCTTGGGCTCACTATGTAGCCCAGGCTGGTCTCTAACTTGCAATGATCCTCCTGTCTCGGCCTCCTGAGTGCTGGGATTATAGGAGCGCACCACCACGCCCAGCATTTTACAATTATTTTAAATGTCTGCTGCGTTTTCTTGCAAAGGGACATACAGGAAATATCTTTGGCTTGGTAGGCCACAAACTTCTGTCCCACAGTCTCTTGTGTAGTTTTGTTGTTTTTGTTTTTTGAGACAGGTCTTGCTGTGTATTCCAGGCTGACCTTGAACTCATTATGCATGTGGCACCGGCTGACCAGGAACTTGCAGCAATCGTCCTGCCTCAGCCTCTTGAGTGCCGGGATTACAGGTCACACAAACAGGCCATGTGCTGGATTTGGCCATGGGCTGCAGTGTGCTGACCCTGGGACATTTACTCACCTTGGCTGGGGACTTCAAGGCGTGCGGGTGGCCCGCTGGGCGGGGGATGGGTGGCGGGAGTCGGGGTGGTGGCGGCAGCGGCAGTTGGGATGGAGCTGGCGGTGCCAAGGCCAAGGATGGCGCCCTCTGAGGCCTTGGGCGCAGCCTCAGCCTGCTTGGTGGAGTTGGGTTCGGGGGACCTGCTCTCCGCCTTGGGTGGCAGCTGCTCCAGCCATGTGCCGCCTTTGAGGGTGTTGTCTGTAGAGACATGGTGGGGAGGGGCAGTAGGGTTAGAGTCACCGCCCCACCCCCACCTCCCACCCTGCCCCAGCTGGGGGATTTTTTTTTCTTTTTGGCGGCACTAGGATTGAACTCCGTTCCGTCTACCACTAAGCTATATTCTCCAGTCTGTTTACACTTTTCTTGTTATTGTCATAGATTTGCCGTACTAGGGACTGAAACTAGAGCCTGTGTGCTGAGCGACACCCCCACCCCTTTTTATTTTTTTATTTTGAGACAGTCTCTCTAAAATCCCTAAGTTGAACTTGTAATCATCCTGCCTCAGCTTCCCAGAGTGCTGAGGTTACAGGTGTGTGCCGCCACACCTGACTTTAGTTTTTATTTTAAAACAGAGTCTCACTAAATTGCCTGAGCCGGCCTTGAATTTAGGATTCTCTTGCCTCAGCCTCCTGAGGTGCTGGGATCACAGGAGTGCAGCGCCTTGCCCAGCATCGATGGTGAATTTTTATGGGCATGTCCCCCTGCCTCAGTTTCCACTTCTGACTTGAGTGTCCTGAGGTCACCCTGTCAGGTTCCTGTGTGACTAGAGGAAGACACATGTGAAACATGTGCACAGGTCCTGCAAGCCTGTGATGCTGAATTTGAGGTTCCTTTCTTTCCTAAGCGCCGAGTACATCCTGCCAGGTCTTTCCTGTTCTAGATGCAATTCCAGGGAGCAGAGACCCCAGCTTCTGGTCACGGGCTGCACCCCGAGCCCTCCCCAGCATCTGCCACCTCAGGCAGGGATGGGCCAGGGCAGCCAGCTCCTCGGCACCTCTGGACCCCAGAGAACACTGCCCTTCTCGCTGCCTCCTGGCTCATCTGTCCCCCAATTGTCCGGCCGTGTTGGATGGGGCTGTGCTGGGGACAGGCACCATCTCTGGGTCATTCCTGCCCCGCCCGCTTCCCTGGCACGCTGGGATGCACGGGGACACTGCGGGGGAAGTGGGAGGACATGGCTGGGGGACAGGGCCCCTCAGCTCCAGGGACGGGTCTGTAGCCTGACGACCTGGCTCCATTCTCACTCTGCACCACCTCGCTGTGATGCACCTGCCGGATCCAGGGTCAATGCCACAGCACGCGAGAAAGTGCCGGGACACCCGGACACCGGCGACAAAGCAGTGGTGCTGTGATCACCAGGATGGCCCTGGGGGCTGCCTGGTTGACTTGGGGACAGAGAGCCCTGGGCTTGAGGACAATGACTTGACTTCTTCCTTTCTTCTCTCTTTGCCCTATGGAGCTGCCCCCTCCCAGCCCCCACAGCACGGGCTGATCCCTCTGGTCAGGGCAGCTGCGGGGGGAGGGGGAGGTTGGTGGCCTTGGCAGCCTGCCAGGGCAGGGCCTTGTTCCCACATGCCTTGCTGGCGGAGTTGGATGCCCCCAGCTGTTCCCGGGCAGTGGCCCAGCCAGGGGTCAGAGGCCCTGTGTGGTGGCCAGGCTGGGCTGGCAGAGCTCAAGGGCAGCAGCTGGCACCAGGGGCTGTGGGAAGAGGCCCCTGAGCCCAGAGAGGCTGAAAAACAAGGGGGCTCTTGAAAGAACCAGGACCCTGACTGTCCCAGCCCTGTCCCCACAGGGGCCTTGCTGGACCCGTGCTCAGCAGGACTCAGGAAGGGGCAGTGGGTTTCAACACCTCTCAGGGACGTCTGAGGACAAGAGGTCTCAGATGGGGAAGCAGGAGGCGCACCAGCGGGGATGGCACAGAAATCTGGGGTCTTGGCCAGGCATGGTGGTGCACTCCGGAGGCTGAGGCAGAAGGATCGCCCTGAGTTAGAGGCCAACCTGGGCTACACAGTGAGTTCAAGGCCAGTCTGGACTGCATAGTGAGACCCTGTCTCAAAAACCAAAGGGGTGGGGGGTAAGAAGAGGAAAAACAATCCCAGTGACAGTGAAGACAGCTTTCGGTAATGGAAAGAGACGCTCCGTGGCCCTGGCGTTGGTTCTACGATTCTGTCCCCAGTGGCCCCAGAAGCTGGGTGTTATGCCCAGTGCGTAGCTGAGGAAAGGGAAGAGCTGTGTGGGGACCTGGTGGTGACCGCCCCACACCCATGGTCCCCAGACCCTGCACTCACCCGCCACGGCCACGGGTGCCTCCCGCCGACCCGCCTTGTAGTAGGTGAGGCCCCGGATCAGCGCTTGCTGCGGTGCCAGGGAGCGGGGCCTGGGCCTGGGCGGGGGCGGGGGCGGCCGGCCCTCGGCCCCCTCCCTCCTCAGCTTCTCCGCCATCAGCAGCTTCTCCTTGGGCAGCTTGGGGCGGCCCCGGTCCGCGAGCTTGCTCTGCGCGCTGCCGTATTTGTTAGCATCCTTGGCTTTCCCTTCAGCCGTGTCCTGGGCGAGAGGGGGAGGATTCAGACTGGGGGGCAGGAGAAGGGGCATTGTGGGGGTTGTGGAAGGTGGGCCTGGTGCCCAGGGATGCAGGAAGTCACAGCTTTCCTTACCTCCACAGTGGCTACCTCCAGGACTCGTGTGCCTCGGTTTCCCCACGCAGCTCTCAAGCTCCATGGCAGGCTTGAGACCCACGCCGAGGACTTAGATTCCTGTTTCCCAGCTCCTGCCCACGCTTCCCCCAGGGGTAGATAAGACTGGTGGCTCCCCAGGGAGCCTGCCTGTCAGTCCCCTGGCCTGGCCTTTCTCATTGGTGTTAGTGGGTGGCCCAGATGGGACTCTCGGTCCCTGTGCAGGGAGATCAGCTCATCCCGCAGGGGGAAACTCCCCAGTTTCAGCCCTCAAAGTTTTGCTTCCTGGGAAAGCATTCCCAGTCAGTCACCTACCCTTAGACATGCTGCTTCTGATTTTTTTTTTTTTGCACAGGATCTTGCTCTGTAGTTCAGTCTGGCCTCGGACTCCTATGAAATCCAGGCTGGTCTCAAATTCGTGGTGATCCTCCTGCCTCAGCCTCCCGAGTGCGCCAGCCCACCCAGCTGTTTCTAACATTCTGTGAGTTGTGTTATTTTTGCTTCTATTCAGAGAGCTCTGACTCTGGCTTGGCTCAAGAACAAAGGGCAGAACCCCAGCAGACAGGGCCGTACAGAATCTAAGCGCTCTCTGACACTGCCGAAGCGGGACTCATTCGTGCCTGCACAGTTGGCACTGGAATGAGCAGGAAGCCAGCTCAGGCCAAGGCACAGCCTTCCTCTGCACTTTCCGGCATCCCAGGCAGCCCATGTCACAATGCCGCCACAGGAGGCAGAGGTGGGGAGGAAGGGCAGGCCCTGCAGCTCTGCACAGCCCCTGCACAGCCCCTGCACGCCTCCCGCTGCCAGGCGGGCAGGGCCAGCCCTCCACGCAGTGGGCTGTGGAAATAACTGATAAACCTGCCGGCAGGAACCCCCAAATGTCACCTCCCTCCTCCCGCCACTCAGCAAACACAAGGCCAGCAGGCTGTGTCCTGCCCACGGTGGGCACGAACGGGCTTGAAGCCCGTCTCCACTCGCTTTGCCAAGTCGCACCCGGCACACGGCCCTCCGAGGAAGGAGCCTTTGTGTGATTTGTCCACCCAAAGGCGGCTCCCGTCTCCCACTGATCCCCCCGGCGGGGACCCTGTTTGCAATGTTTCTGCCATAGGCAGGACCTTTCCCAAGTCTGCACAGAGGGGCCACCTGTCCCAGGGCTCTGCCCCTGGGAGCTCCGAGCCTGGAGGCGGAGTGTCTGGGTGGGGACGGATGGGCTGTGATGGTCTGCAGGGGTCTCCAGCAGGTGTGACCCAGCCAGGGGCCCTGCCACAGCAGGGGAGTTGCCCGGGTTCCCGAGGCCAGGCGGGGCGGTGTCTCTGCAATTGTGTCCCTACTGGCCAGAGACCTGGAATGACAAGTCCTGTCCTCCAGCCTCAAGCCCACTGCATGCTGGCCCCGAGGCTGAGTCCTTGGCACCCTCTGTCCCCCAGCCCTGCCGCCTTCTGGCACTGTGATGGCGCGAGGGTCTCACCTGAGCCTTGCTGTCCATGCCCGTGGCTGGGGTGGCAGGGGCAGCGGCCGCGTCCCTCTGCAGCAGCTGCAGGCCCAGGCTGGACAGCTCCTTCTGCAGCCTTAGCACCGCGGCCGAGTGCTTCTCGTAGCTCGTGAGCTGCTCGCTGAGGTGGCGCACGCTCTCCTTCACTACCTCGTTCTCCCGGCTCAGGTTGGCCTTGATGCTCTGTGGGCAGCATTTCGGGTTGCTCCTTGGGACCCACTCCCTGACAGGGACACCCCAGCCTGGCCACCAAGTCTGCCTGCCTGTGTCCTGAGCAGGGCTGCAGGGTGTGGGCTGGGGTGGCCCAGTGGAACAAAGTGTGCACCATGACATCTCATAGTGGTTGATTTGTTTTTTTTTTTTTTTTGAGACAGGGTCTTGCTATGTGGTTCAGGCTGGCCTTGAACTCACAGCGATCCTCCTGCCTCAGCCTTCCTGCCCAAGTCTTTTTTTTTTTTTTTCCAAGGGAGAAATTTATTGGGGGCTGAGGGTGCAGAGAGGAATGCCCACCTGGTGTGGTTGAGCTATTTCCTCTCCCTGCCCAAGTCTTGACAGCCATAGTGTCTCCAGATATTGCCAGTTGGAGGGGCGCAACGTCACCCCTGGCTGAGACAGCCAAGGAAGCTGGGATCTCAAAGTGCTGCCTGACCCCAGAGTAGAGCGTTTGTTGGTGAAAGGCACCAGCCCTTCGGGGGAGATGTTTTGTGCCTCCTTCCAGGTTAGCAAGAAGCTTTTTCTCCAGGGGGTTATGGCTTCGAAAGCTGAGGTTAACAGAAACAGAGCACAGATAATGCAAAAGCAGACAATTAGACAAGCGTTTCTCTGTGCTGTAGAAATCATTTCCGGTTTGTCCCACGCTTGGCAGATGCACCCTCCAGATCGTCTGGCCCAGAGCTGCATGCAGCAAGATTACAAGAGGGAAGGTCAGAGGAGGACAGCGGCCGAGCCAGCAATGGACTGCCTGGCAGAAACGCTGCTCGGGAAATGCTGGTGCACATAAGAAATCCCACAATTGTCAGCCTCCCCCAGGCCGGCAGAATAATCAGAGTCCACTATGACCCCGGCTTTGGGATGAGGAAGAGGTTAATCTTCTGCCCTGCGGTACAGGATGCCCAGGTGCCCCCTCTCTGTAAAGGAAGCTGGGAAAGGAAGCCCCGCGCCTGGGCCTGGCAGCTGCAGGTCCCCGAATCCCCAGCAGTGTGGCAGAGGCCAGAAGCAGGAAGCGGGTGGAGATGCAAGCCTTGAACCTACAGCGAGGACCTGCAGCTCGTCCACTCTGTCCCCAAGCCCGGGGACAGTCCTGGGCCTTTGCCCAGCCCTGTAGCACATCTGTCCCAAGCAGGACAGCACACTCAGCTGCTTTGCTTCCATGCAGGTGCCGCTGGGACAGGCACACTGTCCCCAGCCTGGTCCTGGTGGACTCGGCAAGTCCTGTCATGTTGCAGCAGTGCCTGGGGCACCACTGGCATGGTATCTTCTGTTTTATCCTTTTGCTTTGTTTTTTGAGACAGGGTCTCACTATGTAGCCCAGGCTGGCCTTGAACCTGAAGTGATCCTCCTGCCTCAGCCTACAGAGTGCTGGGATTACAGATATGGGCCACCATGCCAGGCTCAAGGTATCTTCTGTGAACAGTGCCCCCAGGGCCACATACATGGACCCTGATCTTGGCACATTGAGAACAATCAGGAGTTCCAGCCCCTTCTGTATCCCGTTCCTACAACCAGCAAGTGCCTCAGTTTCCCCACCCAGCCATCCAGGTTCCTGCAGACCCAGGAGCCCATTGGATCTTTTTCCTAATCTGGACCCTGTGGCCTGCAGTGCCCTCCCCTAACCCCTGTCAGAATCCAGCTTTCAAAGGCCACCAGACTCACTGTGGAACTGCCCCAGCCTCTGGGACGCTGTCTGGGGAGCCCCGCCTCACCTCCTCCAGCGTGTTCATCTGGGAGGCCACCTTGTGGATGTAAGCGTGCACTTTCATCAGGTCCACACTGTACAGGGCGCCTTCCAGGAGGTCCACCATGGACTGCAGCTGCACGGACAGGAAACTTAGGTGAGGATGTGACCAGGGCGGCACAGGCTGCAAAAGGAGCCCAGAATCCAGCACCCCAGACCTCAGAGGTGCCTGCCTGGGTCCTTGGCACTCAGCAGCCACAGCCTGCCCGTCTTGTACCCAGCAGAAAAGCGGCAGACTCTATCTTTGCAGCATTTACCATGTGCCAGGCTCTGCAATAAGGGCCTCAGTGAGTGACGCCACTGCATCCTTATAACAACCCCGCGAGGGCTGCAGCGGGCAGCGAGGCTCATTCTCACCTGCCGGGACCCTTCTTCCTGCTTCCTGTGCCCGACCTTGGCTTCCACACTATTTTATTTGTTCAACTGCTTATTTTTGGTGCTGTGGACAGAACCCAGAGGCTCACAAAGGCAAGGCTAGTGCTTGACCACTGAGATACACCCCAAGTCCCATGTGCCTCCTTTTAAATTTGTTTTTGTTTTTTTGAGATGGCCTCTCACTTTGTAGTTTAGGCTACTCCTGAACTCACTATGTAGCCCAGGCTGGCCTTGAACTTGAAGCAATCCTCCTGCCTCAGCCTCCCGAGTGCTGGAATTATAGGTATTCATTATCACACACAGCTCTAAAATTTATTTTTTCATAGATACATCATCATTGTACGTATTTATGTGGTGCCATGTGACAGTTCAATACATGTACATAGTGTATAATGATCAGATCAGAAACATATCTATCACCACCACCAGTTACAATTTCTTTGAGTTCAGAACACTCAATACCCTTTCTGTTGGCTACTCTGAAATAAATAACTGCTGATGTGGTGGTGTACACCTCTGATTTCAGCTCTTGGCAGGCTGAGGCAGGAGGATCACCGTGAGTTTGAGGCCAGCCTGGGTCACATAGTGAGTTCAAATCCAACCTGAACTTCGTATCTAGACCCTGTTTCAAAAAACAAACAGACAAACAACAAATTGCTGTCAGTCTTGTACCCAGCGTGCTACAGAACGAGACATTCCTCCTATGGCTGCTTTCCATATTGCTAACAATCCTCCCTCCTTCCCCGGGGCTCCCTTTTAAGGATATGCATCCGTGATTCTCTCCAGAGTTGCCTGGC
This sequence comes from Cuniculus paca, assembly GCA_004365215.1. Lineage (NCBI taxonomy): Eukaryota > Metazoa > Chordata > Mammalia > Rodentia > Cuniculidae > Cuniculus > Cuniculus paca. Next base: position 10,234 of record RJWT010050733.1, read on the forward strand.
CCCCCAAGTACCAGGGTGTGTGTGCACCCTGTGGGCACCCCCGAGGCACGGTTGGCTGGTGTGGGCAACTGAAAATCCGCTCTCTTGTTGGACGTGCTGGAGCACACCTGTAATCCCTTCACTCAGGAGGCTGAGGCAGTGAGACCGCTGAGAGTTTGAAGCAGCCTGGGCTACACAGTGCAGTGGGCTCAAGGCCAGCCAGATAGCAAGACGCTTCCTCAAAAACAAAAAGCAAAACCAGTCCAGGTCCCTGGCCAGTGGGCACTGCCACCCTGCTCTGAAGCTCCCTGGGGACAGGGGTGGCTGATGCGCCATCCTTCCCGGCCTCCTCCCCTCACTCCCTCAGGTTTCTCTGGGGAGCCTTGGCATCATCCTCTGCTGGCTCCTGGGCCTGCTTCTAGCAACCTGACCAGAGCCTAGGCTTCGATCCTCATGTCACGGTCAGGAAGGTGCAGCTCAGAGGTGAAACACTTACCCAGGCCACCCGGCTGCTGGGGAGCGGAGCCAGGAGCAGAGCGGAGATCGGGGTAAACTCAGACCGCTTTCCTGTCCTGCCTCACTGCACTTG
>RJWT010050734.1:0-10801 GCA_004365215.1 Cuniculus paca
TACAGTGAATATCTAATACCTGATACAAGGATGCGTTTGGCACCCTCCCCTCCCCTCCTTTCCCCTACTCTCCCTTTCTCTCTTCCTTCCTTCCTTCCTTCCTTCCTTCCTTCCTTCCTTCCTTCCTTCCTTCCTCTCCCTCCCTCTTTCTCTCTCTCTTTTCTTTTCTCCTTTTTCCTCCCCCTGCGTGCTCTTTTGCCTTCTTACCTTCTGCCATGGATTATGCAGCAGGAAGGCCCTCATTAAATGCAGGCCCCCTGAACCTTGGACTTTCCAGCTTCCAGAGCTATAATAAAACTCTGCCTTTTATAAACTACCCAGTTTCAGGTGTTCTGTTGTAGTTGCACATTAACGGGCTCAGACAGGCTGGAGGGCGATTGGTAGGTGCTGTGGCATCGTGAGACCTTGAGGAAACGGTTGAGGTCCTGAGGCTGTTGCTGCCCCAGCTCAGTGCACTGCTCTGGTCACTGCAGGTCTGGCGTGGGTAGATCTGCCAACTGTTGAGGGGAAGGTCCAAACTTTGAGATTGACCTAGCATTTTCCATACTTAAAAATTCAGGACACATAGTATAGACTTTTAAAACATTATATAGTTGTACACAAGATCTAGATTTTGGCCACTTTTACAAATCTTGATGTTTGTCTTTCTTTTTATGTATTTTTTTCTTCTAAAATTTGTGTAACATATGTGCACGATACCAAAGAAATAATTGTACTTAAAAGATAATGAAAGAACTCCCTATCATATCATTACTGTCCACTTTGAGACACAGAACATTGCCAAACCTGTGTGCCCAGTGCAATTTCACTTCGATTTCCCTTCAGAAATAATTACTGCCCTAAATTTTTTTTTTGTCCTGCAAACTTCCAGAGCTTCATCAGCTTTTTTTTTTCTTAAATTTTAAAGAGAACAAAACAAAACAAAGTAAAACAGAACAAAGCAGATCAGAACAGAACAATGTAAGCAATACAGGATTTCAAAACAAGACAACAGGAAATCAACAATGGCCTCCATAGTGTCTCTTGTTTTCTTCAAAATAGTTGTCCATACCTTCACATACAATAAGGTCAAACAAAACAAAATATTATAAAACCAATCAAAACAAAAGAATGAAAGCATCACAGGCCTTCAAACCAGACAATAAGAAATCACCAATGCTGCCCTAAATTTTTAAAATCCATTTTCCATCACATTGTAACAGCTATTGCTCTAAATTTGATATTGCTTGATTTTTTCTTTTTAGTTTTTAATTTTGAATAAGAAATCTATTATATATTTTTCTGAGATTTTTTTTGAGTTCCATTCATTTTTACCATTTATATGCATCTAGATTTGATATAATTTGGTAAGGTTTGATATAATACCAAATTAAATTATTTCAGAACATTAAGAAAAAGCCTGTGTGTGTGTGAGGATACCATTAATTCAGCTAGTTTCCTGTCCCTTTTGCTCCTGTTAACATAGTAGGGTCAACAAACCGGGCCCTCCCCATGCAGGGTATCAGTGTCATCTTGGGCACAGGCTCTGGGTTTGTGGTCTTCAGGCATATCTGATGGTTGGTCCTGGGATGTATGGAACCTTTCTCATTAACTGGTTCCAAAGTTTTTGCACTGCCCCTCCAGAGACTTTCACAGTGCTGCTTACATACAACCGAAGCCATCCTGGTGGCCAGCCTTCCAAGTCCTCTTCAGCAGCTCTGCTGGGTCTGCGCTTCTACTTACTTACTCATTTATGCCCGGCCACAGCAGGAGATGTTAAGGTTACTCAGAGAATGTAAGTTGTTCTAAATGTCAGCCACATGAAATGTGAGTCCAACAGGGAGAACCCAGGTCTGGACTGACTGATCTACCAACCCCAACCTCAGAATATGTCGGTGTCAGCATAAGACCAATTGCACAATGGATAGTATGTCTGATTATGAATCATAAACTATGGGTTAGTACCAATCAAGGAGTGACTTATGAGACAGGCTCTGCCTCTTTATGGGTTGGATTTTGACCCTAACTCTCCTTATACCTCTTTTTCCAGAATGAAGTATTTAAAGCACACTTGGAACAAGCTCCTCTGGATTAAGGTCACAGGAATTGGGCAGCTGCTGGCTAGAAAAACCATGTACACAACAGAGCAATGACTTGTAGATAACATCTGCACCATGCATCATCCAGGGTTTCCTGGAGTCTTTTCATGTTTTGATATCTAATCCATTGCTAGGTCATGTTGATTCCTTCTCTGCAAATACTGGCTTACACCTGTTACCTTTACCCTGTTGCCCTCAACCTGTTTAGACAGCATCTCAAGTTGAGCCTACTTTCATTTCTTCCACAATTAATCACAGAACCATGACTGTTTGGCTGGCACAAAAAGGTACACCTGATTCATAGCAGTGAGCAAACTCCTCAGGGCCTTTTTCCTCTGTACACCAACATCACGTTTTACTGCAACTGCCTTCTTCCTGACCAGAGATCTCCATGTCTACATACCTTACTTCTTTTTCCAGAAATCTCTGCCTGTAACTTTTTTCCTGGACCTTCGCTGGCTATTGAAGTTTGGGTGCCACATTTTGCATAGCCCTCATGCCTCCACTATCCCTACCCTACACGCTGCCTCTCTTTCCCCACTGACCTTCCTTTTTTTTAGTGTGCCCCTGAGCCTTTGCATGTGTTCCCTCTTCATGGTGTTCCCTTCCACTCATGTCTCAGTTGGAATGTCATCTCCAAAGAAGTGCCTTCCCTTTTGCACAGTACGTATTAGCTACCCTTCCTTGTGCTTGTCTTTGCACTTTGGGCAGATCTCCTCTTCTTGGCCAAGTTGGAGAGTAGGGGGCATGTCTACGTGGTTACTCAGTACACTACCAGTAGTACTGAGCCATATTTTCCCTGGGTGTCCCTTCTCTGCAGCCAGCCATCCTGGGTGCAGAGCTGTGTGTCAACTTTTTTTTTGTAGTACCTATTTGCAGCATACAATGTTTACATTCTTTGTGCAGAGTTAGCACAGGCACATAACATATCTTAACTCAGCTCCTTTTATCATCTGTTATGGTTTGTGTCTAGATGTTCCCTCAAAGTCTCATGCAGTTTTAGACGGGGCTTTTTTGGAGGTAGCTGAATCTAGAATTTGTGATTGTGATTTCATGCGAGGATTAAGGATGGGTGACTGCTGGATCAGTCCACTGTTTGGATTGGCACCACCCTAATCCCAGTAGACTGGATACAATATAAAAGACAGAAAGAGGCTTTTCTCATTCTCATTGTTTTTGCTGTCTTCTGCACCATGAACTATTGCCCCTCTGCCTTGTGCTACCCTGCCTTACAGTCAGCCAGTTATGGACTGAAACCTGTACAAGTTGAGCTAAGTAAAACTTTCCCCCTTTAACTTGGGATGTTGGATATTTTGTCTCAGCAATGAGAAAAGTAATAAGACATCATCCTAGTCCCCACCCTGTGCTCCCTCTTCCCTCCATCTCTTGATGCCCTTCCCATTTGCATAAGATCTATCTCCCTACTTCCTATTATCTTTTATTTCACTCTTTATTATATTTTGGGTTTCTTGTATAAGAGAAACCAAGCAATATTTAAGCCTGTGTGTCTGATTTATTTCACATTACATAGTCTCATGTTTTTAAGAGTCATCTTTGCTGACTTGTGTAGTGTGTAGGTATAAATATTTCATTGTACGAGTACGCCACAAGTCATCGATTTATAACTACCTGTGTTTTCTGACAGAAAAAACAAAACAAAACAAAACAAAACAAAACAAAACAAAACAAAAAACAAGCTAAGCAGCAGAGAGCAAAACATCATACATAGTATTTTTCAGTTTTGGTAAAAGGTGGATGTATACATGTATATTTTTATACAAACAGCCAGACTCTCATTTAGGAAGGCTGTGACAGGGCAGATGCTCTGCCTGTCAATGATAAGATTAAACCTGATCTGAAATCCCATACTTTGGCCTTGAAAGAGTCATTTTGTTAAAATGTTTGTTAGTTCTTGGGAATAGTTTTCCTATGCTGTCCCCACTTTTTCATTCCTACCTTTTTATGTGCTATCTTATTCATGATCAAGGGCATAGAATTGAAAGTTTTCACCAGTTACTGTAAAAATTTCTGTGTACCCAAACATTTCATGACTTCAGTAATTGTATAGAATGACCTGAGGGAGTCATGGGAAAAGATGACTTTGTAGAACACCCACCTACCATGTTACAGGCTTTGTCTCCGTCCAACTTTTAAATTATCTTCATCTTCAGCAATAGCAAATCTCCTCTGCTTGTCTGATGCAGAACTGGCCTGCTCAATTCAGGACTTTTCAGCATTTCACCTCCCGTATGATCCCTCAAGTACTTTATTCCTCCATTATCAAACCTTTAAGAGATTTATGTAGACGAAAGTGCCCTTCTTTTTTCATTATAACAAAATAAATGGTGGAATTATAGATGATTTTAAAAACAGCTTTATTTTACATTTCTTCCATGAACCACTTTTTGTGTTGTACTTTCATAATTGGAAAAATGACATACATTTTAGAAAAAGAAATGCTACAAAAGGGCTTTAAAAACAGGCCAACAAGTTGATAGCAGTGGCTTCCAAGCTGTTCTGAAATTGCCTTACATACCCAATATGTAGCTATCTAGTAAATACAACTGAAATAAAAGTATTGCGAAGTAGTATTTATCCTTAATATACAACATGGTGACTCACTAAATTCATTTCACAGTCCTCTAATGTATCTCTACTATCATTTTGAAAGGACTGATCTACTCTAGTGGCTTTTCCAAATTTTTCAGTCTAAACCTGAACCTTAAAAACAAATTACCCCCATTACTTATTTCTCATTATTCACATAAGAAGACAGTATATTTTGTACTCTCTTCTTTACTTCACAGATACTAAACCCCTGAAGAAGTGATGTCTGAATATGCCTCTTTGATCTGTTTTCACCAACCAGGAATATTTTTTGAACTGGTCTGAGGAAATTCACAATGACAGTGTCATTTAAATTTTTGAACTTCTGGGAAAGGCTTTGTGTTTGGAAGGGATTATTTATGGTAACTTGGCTCCTAACTCAGTACGCAATTTATTAAATTTGTCGATTAAACAATTAGTTTTTAAATTTTTAACATCAAATTTGTATTCTGTCTATAAAACCAATAATTTTTGTGGTAAAAAGTACCATCACTTTTACTTATTCTTTATAGATTATCCAAACACTTGACCCATAAAAATTTTTGTAAGTTAAATTCATTTAATCATTAAAAAAGAAACATAAATGAATATCCTGATTTTTTTCTTAAATATTTCATATGCCTTTCATGGTGCCATCTTTTCAAGCCCTTAAGCAACTCTTATGCTTCTAATGAAACAACACAAAGCTCTAGTAATTCAGGTTCTCAATTTTCAAACACTATTCAGAAACAAATGAAAAGATTTTATACTTTTTTTGGATTAAAATCTCAAATCAAATATCAAATGCTCATTTCTAACTGAAATCACAAGGCTTATATGTCAGATTCTTTCCAATAGAATAACAAGTGCTCTCCGATTATCCTGATAGTTAAAAATATATTTCCATTATGTATCTTTTATTTTGTTCTTTGACTTACTTATATTTTGTTTTTCTTCTATAAGAGAAACCGTACAATTTTTAAGCTGGTGCATCTGATTTATTTCACTTAATGTTATGGATCCAAGTGCTTCCATTTTCCTTGGCAAATGGGAAGCCAGACTAAGAGATAGGGATGGAAGGGAGAGGGAAAGGGGAAGTAAAAAGAAATAAGATGTGTTGTTATGTGTTCCAGCTATCTACAATCAATGTTTTCATGATGTACTGCAAACATGTACTAATAAAATTTTTAAAAATGTATTCTCAAATCCAGAGCACAGAAAGCTATGGGAAGTATATCATAATTGCCTTCCATATCTTTGTAGGGTAGAAAATTTACTTACCCAACTAAGGTAAAACCTACCATCTCATGTGGGCTGAGGTAATTGAGTTTAATTTCAAATAGCAATGCAGATCTAAGACTTGGTCACAGAGTTGATTCTTTCAAAATCACAGTTGAACAGGTTGAACCAGATCAAGTATTCTCTGCCCTATCAATAGAGACACCCAAATCTAAATTTTCACTGGTACTTGGTTTTACAACAAAATTATCCAGCGTGGCCTGTATCTATTTCAAGTTTCTTGTTTCTTCTTCAAAATTTCATTCATAAGCCCTTTCAACCTTTAAATCTATTTTTATTGAAAAAATTTAAGCATATAAAGTCAGAAGGCAAAAATGATCATATTATATTCATTTGACAATTATAATCATTAATTATTAATTATTAATTTTTATCTACACTCACATTCATTTTCCTCTACCCTTTTTAATATTTAAAAGTAAATCTCAGGCAACATGTAATTTCACAACCCACTTAGGTCACTCACATATATCTAGGAGGTAAGACCTTAAAAATTAGACATACAATGCCATTATCTCACCTAAAATTAATAATAATTTCTAAATGTCCTTGAATATTTACACAGTGCTGAAATTATCTTATATACAGATTTTTAAAATTATTTGACTCATTAGCCAAATAAGGTTTATTGTGATTGATTTTCTTTTAAAGTTTCTTTTAACCTGGGCCTCTCTTTCACCTCTTACTTTTCCTTTGACATTTATTTGTTGAAGAAGCCAAGACATTTGATCTGTAGAGTTGTTCAATATGGAATATATGGAATACCTATAGAGTTGTTCAACCTTAGAAAATCTCTCAGAAGATATTGTTAACTTACACGAGGTACCTAGAATAGTCACATGCCTAAAGACAGAAAATCGAATAGTTGTTTCCAGAGTTTGGGGAGTGCAATGAGGAAACTGAGAGTTATTGTTTAATAGATACAGAAGTTCAGTTTTTCAAGGTGAAAAAGTTCTGTAGGCTGATGACAGTTGTAGCAGTACAACAATATGAATATGCCTAACACCACTAAATTATACATTCAAAAGTGTTAAGATCATTTTTTTGTGTTGGGTGCATTTTATCATGAGTAAAGTGAAATAAGTAGAGTGATCTCAATGTACTTCACAGGATGGTTTAATGGAGTGAAAGAGGCCAATTGGATAATTTTCTGCATCTCAGCAAAGAAATAAGGGTGATTTTAATTCAGGTTGTGTTAAGTGGGCTGAAGTCAATGGAGCAGTTGGAAAATAATTAGAAGGCAGGAATAAAAGGCCTCAGTGATTGACTAGAAGTAAACAGAAATGGAGAGAGAAGCCATTTTTTGATGCTTGGTTTTTGTGTGGGACAACTGAGTAGGTGTGGGAATCATTTGTTAAGATCTGACACACAGGAGGGGGAGGAGGAAGCCTGAGTGGACGAGATGGTAAGGTTAGCTTAGACTACCACTGTTATGAGAAATCAAAGTGATACACATCTCTTTTTTCAGCCTCTTCACCCTTTCTACTTTTGCTGCTCACTCTTTTGGCTTTTTTTCTGTGTACACTTTACACAAGGAAACAAAGTTTTGTGCATGCCAAGTGTGTTGTTATATCACTGCAACACAGAGCTTTTAGAAGTAGATTTCGAGATTAGTAATTATGTGCTTGTCTCACACAGAATTTATTTCCTGAGGTTCAAAGAATGGTTAATGCAATGGAACAGACTCTGTTTCCAATGGACACAAGGATCCAGATGCGGACACTGACAAGAAGCTTACACAGGCACAAAGCCAAGTTCATTTTATTCTCTTCCACTGTAATGCATCTCTTTGAAATGTCACTGGTGGTGTAGAGACAAAGATTCATTGCCATCACTGGCACCTGCCAGCTGTTTTCTTTTTGCTCTGTTTTCCATACTGTGCATAAGATGTTTTCATAAAAATAACATAATAGGTCTCTGAATTTGGTTTGTTTATATTTGATGATGAGTTGAGATGTTAACAAAGCAAATTAGGACCTGGCACTTAATGTAGAATAGTGGTAAAGCAATCATGTTTTGATGCTATCCATTTGGTAGCAGTCAGTAGTGAAAGATGTTTTTCCTACACTAGTACAAGTGTAATGATTTAAGCAAGAGACTTACATTCAGACGAACTGTATTCAGTTCTGGCTGGCTATGTAATCTGAGCAGGTATTTTAATCAGCTGAACCTCAGTTTCTTCACTTTTAATTAAATAGAGGGCAAAAGCAACCCTCATTTGTAGGGTTATTGTATTGTTAAGACTCAAGAAGGTACATTTGAATATACTCTTCACAACACCAAACATACAGTAGACATCTCACAAGTATTGGTTGCTCTTTCCTGTGATTTCATTATTAAAGAGCATATTTCCTCAGATCATTCTAAATATAAAGAGGACCACAACAGCGATGTTGAGGACCACCTTCTTAAACATAGCTTTACAAGCTCCCTTGCAAGAAAAACTCCCAAGTTATAGGGTTCCCAGATTAATCTCACACATACTAGTGAACAAGGAGTTTATCATGTTCTTCTGTGTTCTGGTTGTGAGCAACCATTTGCTCCTGAGACTGCTTATTCTGGTGGAACAAATGTAAAGATGGCAGTAAACTCCTGGTGATTTTTGGAAAATGATGGGAAAATCTCATTGCCTCCTTCCACCTCCTGTCCTCCAGTCCACAGTGCCAGCACCATGCACTGGGCCAACATTATCATAGGATGCCTGAACCACTTGTTTTCTCTCCTGGTGTGATTAGAATCTTTTTTTCTGTTATCATAATAACTTTAATTCTTTTTCTTTTCAGTTCCTTTCAGTCAGAACTTAACAGGAGTCCATGGGGTTCAAGCTGGGAAAAATTTGACTAACTGGTATCACACCAAAAATCTATTTTCTCTTCTAGCACTGAAACTTTATTACCAGGCCAGTAATTTTATGCAAAAACCTCTCTTCTCTGAGGATGGGTTATTTTTCAAGAATTGTTTCCAAATTTTCATGCAAGTCAACCCTCCTTCCTCCTAATCCTCTTAGGGACACCTCAGCAGTATTTCAGATATTCTGGGATAAATACTTTTTGTGATGTCATTGAAAATCCTGCTGCAGTTTCGCATGCGGTAGAATTTTTAGAAAATTCTTCTAAAGAGGAGAAATGAGACTGCAAAGAAGAGGAAGAGTATTATGAAATGATTGTGGCAAGTAAGAACAGGAGAGGGTGGGGGGTGAAGGCAGGGTAAAAAATATGAGAACTTAAATTTGGGAGGTAGTCTCGAGAAGAAAGGAACCCACATTAGTGCCTTGGAGGAAGAACAGGCAGATGTAACCAGTGAGTAGATGGAAGAAAGCCCTGGACATTGGCTGATACTGAGTTATGGGAATTTGTGTCTCTAAACTTGATGTATTTAAACTGTAAAAATCACAACTCCAGGCCCTGTGAGTCTCCTCTGACCCTGCTTTAAAATCACCAGCTACTTAACTTCCACATCTATGTTGAAATTCCTTCTCTAGGCAGCAGGCTTATAAGTTGCTGTACTTGTCTGCTTTGCCCCGTGGAGGACAGTGGCATAGATACATTAGACCTCACAGACATGCTGGTGAATTGTATTCCCAGACCAACCTGTCTGTCAATTTTTACATTATTGCCTAGTATCAGTGAGAGAGTGTGATAATTAACTGCTGTGCCAACTTGTATAAGAAATGTCCAACTCATTGGAATAGCATGTGTAATGGTTGGTACACTGTGTCAACTCGAGAAATTTTTAGAAGCTTAACTAAGTCAGTCAGCAGGGTACCAAGGTCCTCACTTTGTAAACATCTTCATCCTGTGCAAGAGGAGGACATAGAGGTTGTGTGAATGCTACACCAGGCCTGAGGGGTGAGTAGACTGCTTACAATAGAAGGGAGGAAAAGAGGCTTGTTCTGCCCACTCCCATACTTTGCTCTTGCTGCTTTTGCTGTCTTCTGCCTCCTTTGAAGTATTGCCCTTGTACTATGACACCCTGCTTTGGAGCCAGCTGATTACAGACTGAAACCTCCACAAACTCTGAATTAAATAAACCTTTCCTTCCTTAATTTTGGGTGTTGGGTGTTTTGTCTCAGCAGTGAGAGAAAAGTAACTCAGACAACATGGTTCTGGGTGTGGCTGAAGGGATTTAGTGAAGATAGAAGACCCACCTTGAGTATGAGTGGCACTAGATAATAGGTTTGTAGCCCTACTGGAGTAAAAAGGGCTAGAGGTTCCATTTCATCCAGTTATTCCCTTTCTTGGTATCTTCCCAAAAGAATTAAAAGCATCATACCACAAAGATATATGCACACTCATGTTTACAGTGGCACAGTTCATAATAGCTAAATCTTGGAAAAAAAAACAAATACCCATCAACTGATTGATGGTTAAAAAAGATGTGGACTTTTTATACAATGGGGTACTACTAAGTCATAAAGAAGGATAAATCTGAGACATTTCTAGCTAAACGGATGCACTTTGAGAACAAACTCTTAAGTAACATAGATTGGACATATATATGTAAATATCAAACTGTTTCTTTGGTGTGGGAAACTGAAAGTGTAAATAAGAATCAAAATATATAATAGATATTGTGAAACAGGAAGAAAGTGTTCAAAAGGAAGGGAAGAGGGTGTTGGAAGGAAGGGAAAAGAAAAAATGAGATAAATGGATAAAATGAAAACAAAGCTTTGTAAACAAAGAGAGGAAGAGGGCTTGAAGGGAGGGCAGGGGAATGGAACAACAAAAAAGAGTAACTAAGACATGCTATGGACAGGTACAAGTTACCTATGATGCATGTGGTCATTATGTTTATCTAAATTGGACCAATAAACTTAATAAATATACTTTTAAAAAGGT
>RJWT010050735.1:0-10806 GCA_004365215.1 Cuniculus paca
ATTCAATCCTTGGTGCTGCAAAAAAAAAAGTCAGCAAGTGACTGACATTAGCAGCCTTCTGTCTATTTTATTTTATTTTATTTTATTTTATTTTATTTTATTTTATTTTATTTTATTTTATTTTAATTTTTGTGGCACCAGGGATCGAACTCATGACCTTGCACTTGCCAGGCAGGCGCTTAGGCCATTGAGCTAAATCCCCCGCCTTTGTCTTTTTGAGACAAGGTCTCACTATGCCATTCAGGCTGGCCTTGAGCTCACTTTGTAACCCAGGCTGATTTCGAACTCGAAATGATCCTCCTGCCTCAGCCTCCCAAGTGCTGGGATTACAGGTGTGCGCCACCAGGCCAGGCTGATGTCTGTTTTATTTTATACTTATTTAAAAATATTTAACAATATATTTGTTGGATTTTTGTATCTTTAGCCTGTCACTTAGTAGTTAAGCCTCATGGATTGTTGCTTATATATAATCATTCGATAGCTATTTAGTTCCCCTAATGAGTATGTATGTCTCCTTGTATAGGAGTAAAGCAGTGATGAAGACTATGTTATTTTATAGTTTTTTGTTATTTTGAGGCAAGGTCTCACTAGGTAGCCCAGGCTGTCCTCAAACTCATGGCAGTTCTCCTGCCTCAGCTTCCAGGTCATACCTCACATCACCATGCCTGACATTTTTATATTATAATTTAAATGTATAAACTGACAAATTAAGAAACATTTCACTATTTAACCCATATCTGCAAATGTTTATACAGTACTTAAAGGTTGGTCAGATAGCTTTTTTTGGCCATCATCTTGTTTGTGTAATTGAATGTTTCCTTTTAGCTGTAATATATATATATAGATACAGGTATATATTAATAGTATATATAATGAACCAGAATTTTGAGCAAGAATTGGAGTATGACAAGGAGGAAGAGTTTAGCAGTGGTATGCTTGCTTAAAAGAGAACAAGCTAGAGGTAGATTTGATTTAAGTGGTACACGTGTGAGCCATTACAGGGCAGAAAGAGGAATGAGGTAACTGAGGACCTTTGCTTTGGTAATAGCCTTATAGCTCTAAACAGTTTTGTTTTTTGGTTTAATTTATTTATTAAGGTAATATCTGCATATCATAAAATTCTTTCTTTCAAAGTGGTTGTAATTAAAGTGGTTTTAATATATTCACAAGGTTGCACAGTCATCATCGTTAATTTCAGAACACTTTTATCACTTTAAAACCAAACTGCGGGCTGGCCTGGTGGCGCACGCCTGTAATCCCAGCACTCGGGAGGCTGAGACAGGAGGATTGTTGTGAGTTTGAGACCAACCTGGGCTACAAAGTGAGCTCAAGGCCAGCCTGAATGGCATAGTGAGACCCTGTCTCAAAAAGGCAAGGGCCGGGGATTTAGCTTAGTGGCCTAAGTGCCTGCCTGGCAAGTACAAGGTTGTGAGTTCGATCCCTGGTGCTGCAAAAAAAAAAAAACTACTGAAGGAAAAAAAAAAGACTACAAATCAAGGTATGTCACATACAGGAACAAATTCCCTTTGATGAATGTGATCATTGTATATACTTAAATTGTACAAATAAACTGAATTAAATTTAAAAAACAATTAGTCCCAAGTCAATTTTTTCTACACCCTAAGCATCCATGAATCTGCTTCCTGTCTGTAGATTTGCCTGCTCTGAATATTGCATGCACAGTAGTACTTCAGTTCACAAACTTAGTTCTACTTAGTACTACTGCACATGGATTCATATACTATGTGGTCTTCTGTGACTGGCTTCTTTCACTTAGCACAGTATTTTCTAGGTTCACCCATGTTGTAGGATGAATCAATATTTCATTCCTTTTTTGTGGTTGGATCCTATTACATGAGTATTCCACATTTTCTTTATCTGCTATTTAGATAATTGATGTTTGAGTTATTTCAACTTATGTGTGTTATGAGTAGCACTGCTAGGAACACATGTACAAATTTTTGTGTGGACACATTTTCAATTCTCACAGATATATATATATATATATATATATATATATATATATATATATATATATAAATGAGTGGGAATGCTAAAGATTTCAGTTTTTAACCAGAAACTCTTCCCCAGGCACTTAGCCTGTGAGTCCCCGTCTTGGAGCGATGTGATGTTGTGATGTGATGTTGAAGACGTGGGGATCCTTACAGATCAGATGGCCAGGTTTCAGTTCTGGTTCAGAAGCCTTCAGTTATTCACATTGCCACTCTGGTTTTCTTTCTTTCTTTCCTTTTTTTTTTTTTTGTACAGAGGATTGAACCTTAGGGCCTTTGTACTGAGCTACATCCCTAGCCCTTTTTTTTTTCTTTTTAGTTTGAGACAAGGTTTTACTAGATTCCTCATGGTGGGTTTGATCTTGTGATCTTATCTGTTAGCCTTCTGAGTGCTGAATTTATAGACCTACAACACCATGCCCAGCTGTTCGTCTTTTTAACCAGTTATCTTGGTGTACTTGATGCTATGGATCTGGGTCAATCTTTGTTATTTGTGTTTCAAACATTATCAAGGACTAGGTGTTCAATTGACAATTGAACAGTTAAGTTTCTTCCATTTATTACATGTTCTCCTGCCCAGAGCCAATCATTAAATGGCATACTTACTGTTTCTGCCTGTGTGTATGTTATTGTTTATGCAACCTTGTGTCGAAGGCATTACAGCTAAAAGGTATAGGGTAGGGAATTTCTTTTTTTTAACTTTTTTCCATGTGAGTTATGAATCCAGAACAATGCTGGATATGTTCAGTTGCCTACAAACTGGGGTATCATCAATCAAGAGACATACTTACATTTGTTTTTATCACATTTCCAGACTTAGCTAGGGCTCATGAAGGCCAGAGACTATTAGTTTGGGCTCTTTGCCCAGGAAGAGGCTACTCGTGACCCTTCCTGAGTACTTGAGATAAAAAGGACTTCCATTGTTAGGCATTTGTGTAAATAGTCTCAAGGTAGTGTTGGTGTCCTGAGAAATAAGGAATAAAGAAGTAAGTAGCTAAACCGACAAATTGCCTGGGTAATGTCTAGGGAAGATAATATCAGCTGTTACAAGAGAGCCTTTTCATTCATTCATTCATTCATTCATTCATTCATTCATTGCTTTTTTGAGACAGGGTCTCACTGTGTAGTTTAGGCTGGACTTGAACTCACTTTGTAGCCCATGCTGGCCTTGAATTCACAGTGCTTTTCCTGCCTCAGCCTCCTGAGTTCTGGGATTACAGGCATGTGTTTCCACACCTGACTCACCATGAGGGCCTTTTAAAATTTTGATTGATTGATTGATTAATAGATACTGGGGAATGAACCCAGGGCTCCTGAGTTCCACTGATCTATATCTCCATCCCCTCTCCCCTTTTTTAAATTTTGAGACTGGGATCCAGGCATGGTGGCTCACGCCTGTAATCCCAGCATTCCGGAGGCTGAGACAGGAGGATCCTTGCGAGTTTGAGACCAGCCTGGGCTGCAAAGTGAGCTCAAGGCCAGCCTGAATGGCGTAGTGAGACCCTGTCTCAAAAAGACAAGGGCTGGGAATTTGGCTCAGTGGCCTAAGCGCCTGCCTGACAAGCTCGAGGTTGTGAGTTTGATTCCTGGTGCTGCAAAAAAAAAAAAAAAAAGAATAAATAAATTTTGAGACTGGGGGGAAATTAAAATAAATTTTGAGACTGGATGTTTTGCTAAATCACTAAATTGCCTAGGCTACTCTCAAACATGCAGTCTTCTTGCCTCAGCTTCACAGAGTGCTGAGATTACAGGCATGAACCTCCATACCTGGCTTCTTAGTGATTTTTTTTTTTTTTTGTACCGGGGATGGAACTCACAACCTTGCACTTGCCAGACAGGCGCTTTGCTACTGAGCTATATCCCTGGCCTCACCTTAGTGATCTTAATTTATGCCGAATGTGGGAGATTCTTGTCCTCTTAGCCAAAGCAACCCATTTAGCTAGGTTGTGGTACTCCAGTTATTTTTTTCTAAATTTTTATTTTTAGTAGTAGATGTTCACAGTACGTAATGAATACATTCATTGTGGAGTGTTGGTATATGTATATAACAATTTTAATTCTTTTTATATCCCCTTCTCCTTTTCCTTCCCTTTCTCCCTCTCTTGATCCCTGTTTACAAAAGAGCTATCTTCCTGTTTCCTATTATTTCTCTTTTATTTTGCTCTTTTATTTATTTATACATTGGTTTTAATTTGTTTGTTTGTTTGTTTGGAGATAGGGTCTCACTGTGCCATTCAGGCTGGGCTTAAAGTCACTGTGTAGTCCAGGCTAGTGTTGAACTGAGGGTGATCCTCCTGTCTCAGCCTCCTGAATGCTGGAATTATAGGCATGCACCACCACACCTGGCTCCACACTGATTTTCATGGTAGTTGTACTGTGATTTACATTCCCACCAACAACGTAAAAAGGTTGCTTTTTCCTTGTAACCTTGCCAGAATTATTTGATTTCTTGATGGTAGACATTCTTTCTGGAGATCCGAGAATTGAACTTGGGCTTTGTATGTGCTAGACAAATGCTCTACCATGACGTACATCCCCAGGCCAGTATGTTCTTCCCCTTTCTCCCCTAGTACTAGGGATTGAATCCAGAGCCTTAATACTGAGCTACATCCTCCAACTTTAAAAGAAAAAAATTTTTTGTCTTGAGATAGGGCCTTCACCCAGGCTAGACTCCTTCACCCAGGCTAGACTCAAACTTGTGATCCTTCTCTTCTACCTCATCCTCCCAGAGTACTGGATTACAGGCACGTGCTACTGTGCTCAGCTCAGTATGTGCTTCTTACTTGTTTACAAGTGTGCTTGTTTATTATCCTCACCCTTTAAAATATAATCTTCATGAGAGCCTTAACTAGGTTTTTGTACTGCTGAAGCCCTTATGCTCAGTTGCTCAGACAGCAGTCATTTATTCCTTGTTTTTTCGTTTTTCAGGCAAGGTCTCTCTATGTAGTTCATGCTGATCTTGAACTCACTAGTCCAGGCTGCCTTCTAACTAGAGGTGATCCTTCTGCCTCATCGTCCCAAATGCTGGGATTGGAGGCGAGCACTGTCAAGCCTGGCTGCACTTGTTTAAAAAGAATATGTATGTTTTTTTGGCTAATGTAATTTGGGGACATGAGATGGTTTAGAAAGAGTGAAGAAAACATCTGTACAATTCTAGAAGTCATCTCAGAAGAAGAAATAATTTCAGCATACTGAATCAAACTCTCAGAAGCCAGCTGTGTGCTGTACATATATATGTTGATCATCTTCCCAAACCTGAGATTGGTTTATACTTTGTTATACATAGTCTTTCAAGAGGACTGAACACAAAGGGAAAATCCAGACATGCAGGTTACTTTGTACAATGCAAACTTCAAAATGTTTCCATCAATACTGTTCAAGACTCACAATTTTTAAATGTGTTTTTCCTAGTTTTTCTTATGCAAGTGAGAAATTTTCAATTATATAATAATCATATGCTCATTAAAATTTCATTTATATAATTATACAATCTTCTAACTGTAAAAGTCCTTTTTTTAATACAGTGAATGCTGGCTGGGTACAGTGGCTCACACCTGTAATTCCAGCACTCAGGAGGAGGCTGAGGCAGGAGGATCACTGTGAGTTTGAGGCCACCCTGGGCTACATGAGTCCAGGGCCAGCCTGAGCTACATAGTGAGACCCTGCCTCAAAATAAATAAATAAAAATAAAAATACAGTGAATGTATTCTAGGTTGGATGGTATTTAAACATACCCATGTGTTAAGGCTCTAATTGCCAAGACCTGCAGGATGATTAGGAGGATTTCTTGATGACTGTGAGCCATGAATTTTTAGCACTAGGCAGTGGCTCCAGCTGGGATATTGTTAGTGACCTCTTGGCTCTGTCTTCTCCCAAATACTTGGAGTACCACAGATTTTTGCTTTGTGCAAGGTTCATTCCCTCACTCTACACATATGTGTTACAGTAGCTAGCAGGCCCAGATATTATAGCTTGGCAAATATTTCTTTCTAAATATAGACTTGTTTAACTTTAGTACGTCTTAAATGTGAAAAGCCATCCCTCATTTTTATCAGGAACTGAATTCCATAATTCTCTTTTATGTCATGTGAGAATGAATGGACCAAAAAGGATTAAGGCTGTAACCGCTTCCAGTGGACCTTTTCTGATTTGAAGCTTTCATCTCTAGTCTTGTATCTTTTTTCCCCTTTCGTCTTATATCTTCTAAGTGACATTGGGTCTATAGCATTTTGCCTAGGGAAAAAAAAAAAAACCACGGTGGGTGGTGACCTTACTACAATGTCGACTGAGCAATGTGTGTTCAGAAGCCCAGTGGCTCTGCATTTAATCATCTTTTCAGAATGCTGTTACTACAGAAAGTAAGTCAGCAGGGCTCTTGGAATGTCTGAACAAAGATATTGAAGCCAGATAACCTAAATAGAGACACTTTCAAAAAAGCCAAGGTTATGTGTGGAAAGTAGACTAGAAAGAGCTAGTAGAAATAATTGCATCAGTGGTGAGACCTAAGAAATGAATGTATCTTCTTTGGAAATTCCTATAGAATACAGTGCAGCCTTTGAGATGAGCTTAGGATGGCCTGTGTGGTGTCTGAGGATGAGTGGGTCTCAGTGTGCTCTGTTGCCTATTCCCTGCCACCTCCCACAGTCAGCTCTAATATAAACAAGTGGTTTGATTTTTTTTTATTATTTTAAAGAGAAAAAAAAAAAACAACAAAATTACAAAACAAGATAGAGAATAACAATTAATACATTGCATATTTTTATCTTTAAATTAGTTACTCAGTATAAGATATAGGCATTTAATTATCCAAACAATATTAGCACAAACCTATCTTTTTATAACTATTTTAACTATCTTGTGTGTGTGTGTGTATTTTGTTGTTGCTTTTCCCGTCCTTCTTTTCTCCTTTCCCCCATTCCAGTTTCTCTTTCCTTTTGAACAGTTTCTTCCCATTTCATAATATCTGTTGTACATTTTGGATTTTATTTACTCTTCCAGCTTCTCACACTAGGAAGACAATATGATGTTTACATGTGAGTCAGATTTGTTTCACTTATGGACATGGTCTCAAGTTGCATCCATTTAACCTATAAACTCGAGTTTATCCTTCTTTATGGCTGAGTAGTACTCCATTGAATAAAAAAAAACTACATCTTTTTTTTATCCATTCCTTGGCCAATGGGCATTTGGGTTGTTTCCAAGATCTAGGTATTACAGATTGTTCTGGTATAAACATTGGTACACGAATGTAACTATGGTACGGTGTTTTTAATTCTTCTGGGAAGATACCCAGCAGGGGTATAGCTGGGTCAAATGGTACCTCTAATCCTAGTTTTTTGAGGATTCTCCACACTGATTTTGATTTTATTATTCAATAAACAAAGCAAATTAAGCTTTACATTTTCCACACTGATTTTACACTGCTTTCCCCCATACTGACTCAGTTTAAAGATCATAGCAATGAAGCATGCCTAGATATTGAATTTAGGGTCCATCTTTTTCAGACGAAACAAGCCAGAGAACTAAATAGTAGTCACCTGAAAATTTAAGAATATTATAGAGATGATGGTATCAGCTGCCCTTAGTATGGTGTGATCGTGATAGGACTCATCTTATCTCTCATCTGGACTGAAAACCCTTGCCCTACATACCTCATAACTATTTTAGGGTTAACTGAGATAATTGTTAAGAAAGAACAAACTACAGGGGCTAGGGATATAGATCAGCGTGACAGCGCCTGCCTGGCAAGCGTGAGATCCTGAGTTCGATCCTTGGTACCGAAAAAAAAAAAAAAAGAACAAGCTGCATCTTATGTCTCTATATGCGCATTCTACTTTATGAATATTGTGAATTCATTGCTGTGTGATTGGAACCAATGCGGAAAGAGGGGGAAAAATAAATTGGAGGTTTTAGAAACCTGAATTCTGAGGATTATCAGTAAAATAAGTTCAGGTGTAATCATCTACTTCCACCAAGGTTAGTAAATAATTTATTGACCTGATAAATAGACTGAGGTCCTTGTAAACATTAGGTGAAATGTTGATCTAAAAGATACAAAATTGGAGCTGGGTGTGGTGTCACACGCCTATAATCCCAGTACTTGCCTGTAATCCCAGCACTCTGGAGGTTGAGGCAGGATTGTTGCGAGAACAACCTGGGCTACAAAGTGAGCTCAAGGCCGGCCTGAACTGCATAGTGAGACCCTGCCTTATAAAGATAAATAAATAATACAAAATTGTAAGACTCAAAGTTTCAAGACTGTTTTAATGAAGCAGTTTTTTGAGTGCTAATAACTGGAGCTTATAGGTTGTTTCTTTTTTTTTTTTTTGCAGCACCAGGGATCAAACTCACAACCTCACACTTCCCAGGCAGGCGCTTAGGCCGCTGAGCTAAATCCCCAACCCTTGTCTTTTTGAGACAGGGTCTCACTCACTGTGCCATTCAGGCTGGCCTTGAGCTCACTTTGTAGCCCGGGCTAGTGTCAAACTCACAACGATCCTTCTGTCTCAGCCTCCCAAATGCTGGGATTATAGTAGGAGTATGCCACCATGCCTGGCCCGGAAGATTCATTCTTAACACAGACCTTTGCAGCCTCAGGTTTTTGTTCTTTCCTTACTAAATTGAGAGCTTCCAGCTGGTCATGATGGCACACACTTACAATCCAGCACAAGAGAGGGGGAGGCAGGAGAATCACCATGAATTCAAGGCTAGTCTGGATTATATAGTGAGATTTGGTCTTTATAAATAAATAAATAAATAACACGTGTGTATGTGTATATATACATATATATCTCAATTGAAAACTAGTAATTTATAGCTTTTGTTTTGCATATTCAAATTACCTATATTACTCTTAGTTTTTGGGCCATTATTAAGTAAAATAAGGGTTTCTTGAACATAAGTGCTGTGATACTGAGACAGTGAATCTGATAACTAAATGGTGACTGAGTCTAATGGGCAAGAAGCATGGACAGTGTGGAAACAACAAAGGAGCAGTTCGTGTGTCAGAAAGGATAGAGCAGTACAGTAAGAGATTTCATCACTATTCAGAACGACATACATTTTAAAATTTAGGAATTGGGGCTGGGGATATAGCTCAGTGGCATAAGCATCTGCCTGGCAAGTACAAGGTCCTGAGTTTGATCCCTGGTACCAAAAATAAAATAAAATTTAAAAATTGTTTATTTCTGGAAATTTCCATTTAATGTTTTTGCACTGTAGTTGCCTGGCCTTGGAAGATTCATTCTTAACAGACCTTTGCAGCTGTAGCTAACAAACTAGAAAATGAAACTCAGGGTAAGGGAAGGAAACCACTACTTGCTTATTCATTTGGTTTGTTTATATATTTTCTCTTTGTTTTTGACACTAATGTAAACTAAATGGGCCAGGGGTTTAGCTCAGTGGCATAAGCACCTGCCTGGCAAGCATGAGGTCATGAGTTCAATCCCTGGTACCAAAAAAATAAACCAAATGGGACCTTAAGAGTGGAAGAGTCTTAAAGATTCCTTGGTAGACAAGTCTATTCTTTCTGTCTTCATAAAGCTAAGTTGATGGAATTATCTTCAAGATTTGAAGATAAAAGGTCTCAGTTTTCTTTTATGATGAGATGTTTTCTAAATGAACTGGGATCTTAAAATAAATGTCAGTAATCTCAACATACAGGGAGGCTGAGACAGGAGGATCACAAATAGGACCCTGGCCTGGCCAACTTAGTAAGACCCTGTCTCAAAAATAAAAAGGGGCTGAGAAGCTGTAGCTCAGTACAAAGGTCCTGAAATTCTATTCTCAGTACTATAGAAAAGCAAAATAAGATAAAATAATTAAATTTCGATATGTCAACATCTGGCTTCAGTTGTGTTATATTCCTTGAACCAAATTTATCTTGAAACCCAGCTGCGATCACGGTGGGTGGGACTCAGTATAGCATAGCCAGCCATCTTGGTTCAAAAAGCACAACTAAGGTTTTAGTTTAATGCAGATTGTTGATGATGCCACATTAAATGATCAGATAAATACAGTTGTTTGTTTTTGGCAGGGCATGGTGGCACACACCTGTAATCCTAGCACTCAAGAGGTTGAGGTAGGAGGTTTGAGGTGAGTTCAAGGCTGACCTGGTTTGCATAGTGAATTCAAGCCCAACCAGAACTGCATAGTAAGACCCCTTTATAAAAAACCAACTCCTTGCCCCTCAACTTTAAATTCTACCCTGAAGCCAGGCCTGGTGGCACATGCCTGTAATCCCAGCACTTGGGAAGCTGAGGCAGAAGAATTGATGCAGACTCTAACCCCACCTGAAGTACATACATAGCATGACCCAGTGTCAAACCACTACTCCCCTGCAAAAAAAACTGTGTACTGAAATGGAGTTGTTCTTTTCCAGTAGAGAGCCTGTATGGGCTTTATCCTCTGGATGCTCAAAGACCAGTTTACTTTCTTTTTTTTTTTTTTTTTCAAGACAGGATCTTGCTATGCTGTTCAGGTTGGCCTTCTGCTCACTTTGTAGCCCAGGCTGGTCTTGAACTATTAATTCTCCTGCCTCAGCCTTCCAAGTGCTGGGATTACAGGCATGCACCACCATGCTTGGCACAGAACAGTTTACTTTCTCTTCTGTAAAAGTGCAGTCTAAGAGCTGGGCCTGGTGGCTCACGCCTGTAATCCTAGCACTCGGGAGGCTGAGACAGGCGGATCGCTGTGAGTTCGAGACCAGCCTGGGCTACAAAATGAGCTCAAGGCCAGCCTGAACGGCATAGTGAGACCCTGTCTCAAAAATACCAGGACTGGGGATCTAGCTCAG
>RJWT010050736.1:0-10808 GCA_004365215.1 Cuniculus paca
CAGTCTAGAGAGTGATGGTCCAGTCGTGAGGCCTAGGTCTGCAGGCACCTCCACTGTCTAAAGCAGAGGCTGTGACAGTAGATGGGGGAGGCCTAGAGAAGGGGCTTAAAAGGCTGCAGGTTGGGGTCAGGAGGTAAGCAGAGCTCTAGAGAGGGGCAAAAGCATGGCGTTTTGCATCACATCCAGGGATGTTGTGCACCAGGGGGTTTTACTGGTCATTTGGATGTCAGGACTGGCTCTCCTGAGTTCTGGGGTGCTCTTTAGTCTGGCTGCACACGGTTCTGAGGCAGTGGAAATCCTGCTATCCTAAGTGAGTGCAGAGGGTGGACATTTGGGTCCCCTAGTCCCAGTTTCTCTTCTTACAGCCAGAGAAACTGGCTTGCATGTAGAAGCTTGAAGGATAGAGGCTATCAGTTTTGTGGCCTGGGATGTCTTTTGCCATATTTGTTTGTGCTTCCTGAATGCCCTCTACCTTCCTCACACAGCTTGATTATTCATGTGCATGGAGTTCCCATCTTTAGGTTTTCCTTGCCTTTGTCCAAAGGTGCGCAGGACTGTGTCAGGTCTCACCACCTGTAAAGTTCATGGGTGAAAAACACTTGTGTTCTGCTGCCTTGGTGTGGGGAGAAAGAATGAGATCCTGCTCAGTGCTGCTAGTTCTTGGGGCTAGAGGTTCTGGCACAACATTCTGGTGTCCTTATTCTACAAGGCCTGAGGGGACATTCTGGCTGTAGCATTGTCTCATGCTTCTCTACTGTGGAAGCAGATTTTTGGGTGTGATTTAGTGAGGTTTGGCAAGAAAGCAGAAGGGTTCTGTAAAGTAAGAAGCTTGTGCAGGTCAGGCAGCACCCGGCCGCAGAACAAGGAAGTGTCAACTGTGGCAGTGTGGAGCACTTGTTTCCTTTGCTCTCTAGGTGAGCCAGGAGAAAAAAGAATAACCAGGGCAATTATGAGCCAGACTTCCTCCTTTGACTTAGTGGTTTGAAACCTCTTTGAACTGAAACAGGGTAAGAAATCTGTGGTATTTTACATAAACATTTAAACAAGCTTCTGTATTTCTGAGGCCAGTGTGTTTCCCTGCCGCTACCCTTAGAGGGCGCTTCCTTGTTCAGGAAGGTGAAGGGAGGGAGGATTTAGTATTGACTGACAAACGCAGAGTTCTCAGGAAGTCAGGACCCACAGAAGCGAGAGAGGCTCTATTTGGGGCCACAATTCCCTGTCTGGGTGTGAACAGGGTGCATTTAGATTGATTTCAAAAGCAAATTATTAGAGGGCCGGGGATAGCGCCTCCCTGCCAAGCACAAGGTCATGAGTTCAACTCCAGTACCAAAAAAAAAAAAAAAAAAGCAAATTATTAGGTAGTCACAGTGCACGGCATTGTAGCACATCCCCCTTCCCAAGCATGCCTGAGTCCCGGTCTTGAAGATTTTCTTCCATGTTTATCCTACAGTTTTATGGTCTTACACTTGTACCTTTACATCCATGGCCAGCCATCACTATATAGTTGATATACGTTTAACTTTTTAAGAAATTGTCAAGATTTCCCAGAGTGGTTGTATCTTTTGACATTTCCACAAGTAGTGTGTATAGGTTTCAGTTGTTCCACCTCCTAAACAACACTTGATTTGGTGAGTTTATAAAATTTTACACATTCTGACAGGGTAGAGTATCTTGTACTTCATTTGTTTTTGTTTTTGTCTTTTTGAGACAGAGTCTCACTGTGCAGTTCAGGCTGGCGTTGAGCTCACTTTGTAGCCCAGGCCAGTCTGGAACTCAAAACAATCTTCCTGCCTCAGCCTTCCGAGTGCTGGGATTATAGGCGTGCATCACCATGCCCAGCTAAGTATCTTGTACTTTAAATATGCATTTCTCAAAAAAAATGTGCATTTCTCTAATGGTAATGATGAAATATCTTTCTATGTGCTTAACTACCCCTAGTGTATCCTTGTTGATGTGTCTGTTTTTTGCTCATTAAAATTTTTATTATTGTACTTTGAAATTTATGTTTTCTGTAGAAGTCCTTTATCAGGTATGTGTTATGCAAACCTAATTAGTGGATCTTCTTATTCTCTGATTAGCATATTTAAAAGAGCAGATATTTTTAGATATAGTTCATTTTTTTTCAATGGATGGTGTTTGTGTGCTTATGTCTAAGAAATCTATACCTGGAGGTATAGAAATACAATTGGTTTTTGTATCTTGCTTTTATACCCTACAACCTTCCTAAATTCAGTTATTAGTTACAGTAGTTGTTCTTTTGAGATTTCGCCAGATTTTCCATGCAGGAGATCTTGTTACCTGAAAATAAGAATATCTTTGCTTCTTCTTGTGATCTGAATGCCTCTCATTTCTTTTCGTCTGATTGCACTGAAGTATGACACCAAGTGACAAGGACACAGCCCTTCTTTGCCCCCGGTCTTTGGGGGAGGGCTTAGTTTCACTGCCAGGTAGGATGCTCCTTTTGCCCTTTGTAGATGCTCTCTAATCTGAATTTGGTGACAGCTTAAAATTTCACAATGTGATTTTCTACTTGGAGAACATTACAAAACATTTAGCAAAGGCTGGGCATGGTGGCATATGCCTGTGATCCCAGCATTTGGGAGGCTAAGGAAGGAGGATCATGAATTCAAGGCCATCCTAGACTACATAGTGAGATTCTGTCTCAAGAAAAATGTTTGGTAAATTAAATCTTAAAACTATCTGATAAAATCTCAGAAGAGCTACTGTTTTCAGAGTATTGGCTTTTGGTTTTGCTGATTTTTCCCACGTTACCCCTCTTTGCTGATTGACCCGAGGCTTTCTTTCTCATCATGTTAATGGCAGTGATGGGTAAACTGGGTTATAGTTCTTTGTGGGAAACAAATTCTTGTCTGCAGCCACAAGGCAAGGGTCTGTTTTACTTAGTAAAGGTATTTCTAAGCTTAAATCATAGCACTGAACTGATGCACAATTTTATTTTCAGGAGGATTTGCTTTTGTGTATGAAGCTCAAGATCTGGGAAGTGGCAGAGAGTATGCATTAAAGGTAAGGGAATAGCTGGACCCGTGTGTGTGTTAATGGGGGTGGTGGGTGTTGGTTTATTCACAGGTATCTCGGACTGTTTTCAGAGATGGGTCCTTGTTACTCATTTTGTACCTGCTTTACAATTCATCTGTCTGTCTTCTCTTGTCTCCATCTTGGGTTAAGGATGCCTTCTAGGTTTTCTGGCTGATGGGGCTGGGGGCACTAATCAGCCTTGGAGGCAGGGTGAGAGTGACCTTACTGGGGTCACAGCTCTTTGGTTCTGTCTGCCAGAATAAGGGTCCAGGAATATAAGGAAATCAGAAGCCACTTGTGGAATTTGTGCCCACAAGAGTATGTGCAGATAGGGGTCATGGTGGGCTGGGAGGGGTCTCCATGACCTGGGTGCAAAGCAAAGCAGCTGTAGTGTTTTCCTGAGGCACTGCTGTAGGCCCAGCTGCTGAGGGCTAGGTGGTCCCCATTGGTGGACCCTGAGGGGCCTGGATTTGGCAGTCCTTGGCTAGTGCCTGTGTCTCTGCCTGGTGGCTCCTATTGCTCTCCTTCTCTGTCTTGTTTTACTCTGGCTCTTATTCCCACTTTCTCTTGCATTCTTGCTTTATAAGGGTTGTTCAAGGGTCTTTAAGCTTCTGTCTTGGATACTTTTCTCTGGTTACTGGGACAGAATACCTGAAACCCAATATTTAGGAAGGAAAGGTTTATTTAGCTCACAGTTTGTGGAGGTTTCAGTATGTAATCAGCTGGCTTCAAGGCAGGATGGCCTGGCATAGGAGTAACACTTCAAGGTGGGAGAAGACAGCAAAAGCAGCCAGCAAAATGAGGGGAGCAAGCCTCTTCTCCCTTACATTGTAAGCAGGCTATGCCCCTCTGGTGGGTGTATCACTCACACCGTCTTGCACAGGCTGAGAATGTTTACAAAGGGAGGACCCTGGCTCCCTGCTGAGTTCCTTAAACTTCTAAACTATTCAAGTTGACACAATGTATCAACCATTACCATTCACCCCTTGTCAACTTTACAATGAGACATATTTCTTTAAATCAGTCTCCAGATATAAAACATGCTCATTATCATTTTACAATTTGAACATTATAACGCAGGTTTAATAATTCTTTAGAACCAGTATTAAGTCTATCAACATTATATTACATTAAAACCATAATATTCTGCCCCCCCCATAGACTTCACACACATCCCTTTATGCAAAAAGCTTTTAGTGCACTTGCAAGAGTTGCCCGAGTCATAACAGTTTTAGCCTTACTCAAAAGTTCAAGTCCCAAGTCTTCTCTGAGATTTAAGGCAAACTTAGCTACAAGCCCCTGTACAAATGAAAACAAAGTTAAACACTTCAAACATACAATGGCACAGGATAAACATTTTCATTCCTAAAGTTACAAATGGGGATACAAAGGATTGGGACAAAAGCAAGTCCAAAATCCAGCAGGGCAAACATTAAGTCCTGTAGTTCCATGTCCAGCATCTGAAGCTATCTGTGGCAAATTGTGAGCTCCAAAGGGCTTGCATGGCTCTGCCCCATGGCACTTCTGGTGGTTGTAGCTCTCACAGCTTCTCTCTTAGGCCTGCTTTGCTCCCTCCTTGCAGCTTTCCTTAGATGATCCATGTTCCTGGCTTGTCCAGACTTGTGGAGTCTCCACTGCACCTTTGACCTCACTCTCACAACTTCACACACTGTCCTTTCAGGGGCACACTGCCTGGCCTCCCAAAACTTCTTTTTTGGGGGGGAGGGGGGCTACCAGGGATCAAACAACCTTGCACAGCCAGGCAGGTGCTTGTGCCACTGAGCTAAATCCCCATCCCCCTCCCAAAACACTATTCTGCATACACTGAAAACCAGCACCACATGGACGATGCCAAGGTCTGCTGCCAGCAGCAACCAGGCTTTCCTCTCTTGGCTGTAGGGATCAAGTGTCTGGATCACTGGGCACTCTGAATCCAATTCTGAGAAACAAATTTTCTATGCTGCTGCTATTCTGGAGCATGGTGCTCCGCAGCTTTCACCTCAAAGCAAAGTCTTTCACTGTTGCAGTTTCAAGGTTGCAAAGGGTGGAGATATACTGCTTTTTGTGATGTCTTCAGGCCATCTTTTCTGTTCTCCTGTTCCTTCTCAGCAGTCAAGATTTCCTCAGGTCTCTCTTTACAGTCCACAACTTTATTGGAGCTTCTTTTCTTTTTTTTGGTACCAGGGATTGAACTCATGACCTCACACTTGCCAGTCAGGTGCTTATGTCACTGAGCTAAATCCCCAGCCCTCTTTTCTTTTCTTTTCTTTTGGGTTTTTTTTTTTGTTTGTTTGTTTGTTTTGTTTTGTTTTGTTTTGTTTTGTTTTGTTTTGTTTTCTCGGCACCAGGGATTGAACTCACGACCTTGCCTTGTCAAGCAGGCATTTAAGCTACTGAGCTAAATCCCCGGCACTTGTCTTTTTGAGACAGAGTCTCACTGTGCCATTCAGGTTGGCCTTGAGCTCATTTTGTAGCCCAAGCTGGTCTCAAACTCACAACGATCCTCATATCTCAGCCTCCCTGAGTGTTGGGATTACAGACATGTGCCACTAGGCCCGGCTTGGAGCTTCTTTTCTGGCCAGACTCACAATGTTTTAAATCATCCTGTTGGGTTCTTTGCTTTTGATTTGCAACATAAATCTGGCTAAAAGCCCCCAACAGTAGCCATACCACATTCTCAACATTTGATTGCCTTGAAATTTCTTCTGCCAGACTTAGTCCACTGCCCTTAATCTCAGTCTCAAGCAAAGTCTCTGAACATGAGCAAAATACAGACAAACTTTTTGCCAAGCCATAACACACATTGTCTGGAGTCCAACAACCATTGCAGTCCTTCTTGCCAGCAGAAATCTCCTGAGCCTGGTCTTTACTGGCAGGATTTCTGTCAGCCTTTTGATCTTCTGCTCTGACCAGAATCTCCCATACAAAACAGCCTAAGGCATTCCAGAACTACTCCTTCAGGTGACATCTCTGAACCTTTCCAAACTCTTCCCACAAGCCATTCTCAAGGCTTTTGAACCATGTTGTCAGGTACAACCATAGCAATGACCCCACTTCTCTAGTACCAAATTCTGTCTTGATTACTTTTCTCTCATTGCTGGGACAAAATACCCAACACCCAAAATTAAGTAAGGAAAGGTTTGTTTAGCTCACAGTTTGTGGAGGTTTCAGTCTGTAATTAGCAGGCTCCAAGGCAGAGTGGCATGGCACAGGGGCAATATTTCAGGGTGGCAGAAGACAGCAAAAGCAGCAAGAACAAAAGAGGGGGAACAAGCTGCCTTTCCACTCCCTTGTATTGTATGCAGGCTACCCTCCCAGAGTGGTGTAGCACTCATACCTTTCCCACCCCTTCCTTTTGCACAGAATGAGGATGTTTACAAAATAAGAACTCTGGCCCCTGCTGAGTCCCTTAGTTAAACTTCTAAACTTTTCAGATGGACACAATGTATCAATCATTACAGCTTCAGTCAGGTCAGAGGTTAAAATACAGCTAAACAAGTTGTGGGCTGTCAGATACTGTGCCTTTTCTGGTGTATTCATCTAAGATCATGTAAAGTGCAGGGTAAATGATCTTCAGCCTTTCTCATGTGCTTTTCCCCGACAGCGATTACTTTCCAATGAAGAGGAAAAGAACAGAGCCATCATTCAAGAAGTTTGCTTCTTAGTATCCTTTTCCTGAGCCTGAGGCACTGACCTGCATCAGGCTGTGACCATCAACTGCCAGAACTTGCTTTGTGTCATTCTGCATGATGTCAAAATTGGCCTTTTGCCTTTACCAGATTTCTTGCAGACCATTTCCAGTGAAAAGTTTTCCTGTTTTATTTATTTTATTTTATTTTTTGTGGCACCAGGGATCGAACTCACAACCTCGCGCTTGCCAGGCAGGCACTTACGCCACTGAACTAAATCCCCAGCCCTTATCTTTTTGAGATAGGGTCTCGCTATGCTGTTCAGGCTGGCCTTGAGCTCACTTTGTAGCCCAGGCTGGTCTTGAACTTGCAACGATCCTCCTGCCTCAGCCTCCCAAGTGCTGGGATTACAGGCGTGCGCCACCAGGCCTGGCTTGCTTTGTATGTTCTAAGTGCACAGAATTGTAGACATGTTCATGCATGTTCTCCTTTAACAAGATACCTACAGAAAAAACTCTCCGGCCACCCCAACATTGTCCAGTTCTGCTCCGCAGCATCCATAGGAAAAGAGGAATCTGATACAGGGCAGGCAGAGTTCCTGCTGCTCACAGAACTCTGCAGAGGTAAGGTCCCTCTGGGGCCCAGAGTGCTGTTCTCTGGCATGTTCACCCTGTCGTAAACTGCTCCCAGGGTCCTCTCAGAAGGCACTGGTCTCAGCTGAAAGAACAGGCCAGTTGTCTGGTGATCTGAGTCACCTGGAACAGGCTTAGCTGTGTCCCTCTCTGGGTTGCAGGCTCTGGGGGAGCAGGGTTATCCGTGTCTTCTCAGTGGCAGAATGGGCTGACACACAAGAGGCATTCAGTGAGCATGTGGGAAGGGAGAAGGACCACGGTCACATGTTCCTTGTGGCTGCATTAAGCCCTTGGCAAAGAAAGGGGGCCTTCAGGGGGTGGGGAGGTGACCTCCTCAAGGTCAAGCCCAAGAAAGTGTCAGGACAGGGAGAGACCAATGGGTGGGAAAGCCCTTGCAGAGTGCTGCGGGGCCAGAGTAGTTGCCTGGGTGACTGGGTGCTGCTGAGCCCCTGGCTCTGGCTGTGCAGTGGGGCCAGGACTTGGGGTGGTGGCTCCTGCACCATGCAGCTCAGCTGTAGAGCATCTGCTGGGGGCTGAGTGTCTGCTGGATCTGAGCTCTGTTTCAGGACCTATGGTCCTGTGAGGGAACTCTTCTCTAGGGCTGTGACATAGTGGCTATTTGAATTTCTGTTGCCTGGGCCGTGAGTTTAGGGAAAAGAGGCCTAGGAGGAGCAGTGAGGGAGACTGAGGAAGGGAGCCCATGAAAACCATCTCAGCTGTGTGAGAGCTGCCGCCCACAGGGCTAAGACAAGTAGTTGCAGTAGCCAGTGTGGGCAGAGAGTGATGGCAACTGGCAGAAGACGGAGGCTGGGGCGTAAGTGGACAGCTGGAGTGACAGGTGGAAATGGCGGGACCAGCTTGGCTGGAGGGAAAGGCATAGAGGTGCCGGCAGGGCTGAGAGCTGTGCTGAGTAGAGAACAGGCGGCATAGTCTGTGCAGGGCTGGAACCTTCACTGGCACAGGCAGAAGGCAGGTGGGGGTTACTCTGAGCCGGTGGTCCTGTCAGAGAGGGCTCTGCCCAGCTGTGCCCTCAGTTGTGCTTCCTGGACCAGACAGCTATGGTCCCTGTGGCACCTGCTGTGTGTGGTAAAGAGTTCACTGTTGTGGCCAGGACCACGGTTCCTTAACTGTACACACTAACCCTTGTGTGGGTTTTTGGTTTTTTTCTCAACTTTTTATTCTGAAGTTTCAAACCTACAGAGACCTTGGAAGAGGTGCAGTGGACACACCAGATTCTTGTTTGTATCACTGGCTATCGGTCATGTTACCTGCTTCCATGTTCTTGCTAAGTCATTTAAAGAGAAGTTGCAGACAGGAAGTCTTGAGATCCTTTTTCTCATGTGTGGCCTGACTGCAGTCCAGATCTGTCCCTAAGAAAATCTTTGTCATGTAACAGCATGACAGCCTGTTCTGCTGTCTCCAGCTGTCCCCAGTGTCTTGGTCATGCTGCCCCAGCCCCACACAGTACCGCATAGTTCCTGTGCTATGGTCAGTTGTGAGACCACTGTGTCCTTTCTCTTCTAAGTGATATTTCTCCCAGCTGCTCTGTCGGTGGCACATGGTGTCTGGGAACCAGTTTTGAGGCCCTGGGCTGTCCCCACAGGTGGGTAAGATGCAAGCCCTGGCCATGTAGACATCTGCGCTCAGCCTTCACCTGGGGCCTTCCCCTTCTTGGGTGTCAGTTGTTACTGTGATTTTCAGTTACAGAAAACCATGTGCTGAATAAAAAAGCAGATGATGTAGAGTTGAATAGATGCTTGCAAACCTGGTGTTTGTTTTTGAGTTTTGGTTTTGGTTTTGTTTGAGACTGGGTCTCAGGGAGTAACCAGGCTACCCTTTAACTAGCTCTGTAGCCCAGGCTAGCCACTAACTTGCAGTCTTCCTGCTTCAGGTTCCAGGTAGCTAGAATTACAAGCGTGTATCACTACACCTGCCAAGGGGTTTACTACATGTACTTACTTTTAAACATTCCTTTTAAAATCATGTATCTTTTCATGCTGGTGGAATGTGCCCCTTATCCTTGAGGACTTTTTCCCAGACTGGGTGCCTGAACCAAGGGACAGATCAGAACCTCTGACAGCTGCGGCACAACTGTGACAGTTGCTCTGATAACCAGGATGGCTACTGACCCAGTGAAGATGGGCTGGGCCTTGGGCAATCACACCATTTGGGATGCCCACAACATAAACCCTGTGAGCTGTCTGTGTCTGGAGTGTTCTACTTTATGTCTTTGGACCACACTTGACCATGGCTAACTGAAGCCTTGGAGGGTAGGCTGTGGATGAGGGACAGCCTCCCCCTGGCACATTGTTGGTAACTCATGGGTGCAGTGCTAGAGCTGCTGAACCCAACTGAGTCCTGTACTGTGTGGTAGACAGGTGGCAGTCAGGGTGTGATTCTGCCCATGCTGCACACGTTGACCACACGGGTTGAGGCCAGGGCAGGGAGGGGCTCCTACTATCCATTGTTTTCCTAGGTGCTGTTTAAAACGGACCCCTCCTGCATCATTTGGGAAAGTCAGAAATCTTTGCACGAGTAGGTTGTGGAGATCCTGGTCCCGGAGGGTTAGAGGTGGAGCTGTCAAGAGCAAGGGTACACCACTGTGGTGCTCTGCAAGCAGAGTGGTGAAGGAGCTAGCAGGTGTGGGCTCAGTTGCCGTCCCTGGCTGGCACTGTGGGAAGCAGAGGGTCCAGCTCCACTGCCCAATTCCACACTCCAAGGGAGGCCACGCTTGCTTTCTTGGTGACTCAGTCCTCATGAGGTACAGTGCCTGAAGGGCTGTAGAGAGTGTGTCCCACGATGCCTCACAGGACTGGCCTGTGGGGCCAGAGTAGGGGTGCAGAACACTGGAGAGGAGGAGGACTCGGGGAGCGCTGTGCAGCAGCAAGTCAGGCTGAGGAGGTTTTAAGGCCAGACTCCTGAAGCCGGGGTGGGTGGCTGCTGTGTGTCCTCCGCTGCACGAGGGCCTGAGGAGAAGGGAGAGCTCTTTGGCTGTTCCCACTGTCATGGGTGGAGTTTTTCTTTCTTGGGTTTGCAGCGTGGGAATGGAACACAGGGCCTCACACATCTGGGCAGGTGCTCTGCCACTGAGCTATATGCCCCCAGCCCTGGAATTTTTATTTTTAAAAATAACCCCTTAATTTTCCCTAAGAATGAGCCACTGAGCACAGCCAGGGCCACTGCCCCTGCTCTGGCCCCCAGGCCTGGCCCTCCTTCCCTGGGCCCAGCCAACTCTTCCTGAGCCCCTGTTCTTCCCAAAGCCTCAGTCTCTTAGGGTTGCTGCAGAGACTAGAGTAGGTTGGCTGGCGGAGGGGAGGTTCAGTCCACCCAAGGTTGGTAGCCAGGGTAGCTGTTAGAGTATTCCAGCACAATAGAGAAGCACAAAAAAGGGAAAAGAGGGAAAAATGCCTTTTATTGAGGATGCAGGGAGGAGCGTACAACTGGCGCAGTTGAGCTATCTCCTCTACTGGATATAGAGGAGGCAGGGGTTATGTGACCTCTGACCGGAAGC